>JAPMLY010002832.1:0-17500 GCA_026401115.1 Tetraselmis chui
GTGCTCTGTTGCAGCAACCCTCATTAACCCGACAGGCCTCTGTATCAGAACATACTTGTCCACGTCTTTCATCCAACACCTACCGTAACAGTGTGGGCTCATCTTCGCGGCGAGTACGACGTTCATCATCCATCACCAACTTTCCGGCAGCAACGACAAATTCAATTGCTTTTGATGATGACGATATGCCTGAAACCCGCACCGACAGCACTACACCGCCTCCGAAGCCGACTAAGACTATGAATAGGCGGCTTTCATCTGCGATGACGGATGATGAGAGTTATGTCCATGCCAACATTAGCCAGCAGTTTGCCGCAAGCAATCCCAGAATTGGTCGGCGCGACAGTGTGTCGAGTATGACCAATAGCAGGCGGGGCATTCCAAGAGAGGGGGTCGTTGCGGTGGTGGGCAAGACAAGCCCCACCAAGTGTACTAGTAACAGCCCACCCTGTTCCCAAAAGCCACTACTGCTAGCCCGCGGAGCTGCGACCCCACGACGTCGCTCTCCATCAGAAACCCCGATTCGGTACATTCAAAGTGCAGCAGTAACCCCCGATGACTTGAAATCACAATCAGAAGGACAGCAACAGAGTCATGATACTGGGAACCACCTCATGGAGCCGGTCGTTCTGCCAACTATACTGTTCCCGGAAAACTCGGACGACGACGACGATTACCGGTTACGCCGAGCCAAAAGTGCAGGCGATTTGTTAGAGAATCAAGAGTCATCGCCACCGAAAGGACTCCCCCCCCCTCGTGAGCGTGTCACCAATTTCAGCTCAGCCGGTGATGGCATGTCACGGCGAGGCCCACCGCGGCGCTCGATCACCTTTGCTCCCTCGACAACAACAATAAACTGCCTCGCCAAAGATGACCCGAGACAGGTAATGATAAGCGGCATTACTATAGTGCAAGACAATATGATAATATTATCAAGATCTTAAAACGACATACTTAATATTCGCATTTGAATGATAATGAGTGAGGCGCGGTCATTGGAAAGTATTTAGAAGCGACTAATCCGAGGTGCTTCTGCTGTCATGAGCAGAGAGCTTCGATGTTTGAGAATATCATCGAGAACGTGTATGATCTTTCGGTGAGTTGTATGACCTCGTCCCGCCCCCCATCTATCCGCAATTGCGTATCAAAATTCGTAAATACTAGTTTTTCCTTCAAGTTCACGAGTGTCTAATTAATACGCCGATATTCTTTTGGTAACGACTCTGCTGCAGGGCAACAAGTATGACATACTCGCCCAGCAATTCGCTGAAAAAGAGTGAGTTCAGCGCTCTGTCTATAGTTTCCACTGACGCGTTTTGTAGCGCTGCAACATATATTTCTTTGCATTACTCGTCATATCGATTTTTATGATGATCATTTGGTGTATTTTACTCGGCAGCTGATTTGCGTCAATAAATTGGGTTTCTAGACGAATGGAGGCTGAAGAGCGGGAGGCGAGAGCAATTGCGGATGAGACGAACAAGGCTTTCAGCAATTTGCTGAAACTGAAAGCAGCAGCTGCAGCTGCAGCGGAGAAGGAGAAGGAAGCAAAGGTGTGTAGTATCAAATGTCTTCGCTCTACTGTAAATGCAAATATCATATCATTTTTGTAAAACGTCGCTTGTTCCCCCCTTTTCCGTATCATTGATTTACATCAATAATTATCCTATAATTTAAAAACACTATGGGCACTGCTCTCCTACTCCCCGGGCTTTAAGCGCGTTGATTTTCTCATTGGCTGATTTTCTTCATCGCTCTCAGAGGTTTCCACTGCTCCCTTCGTCAGTCAATTATTTCAAATAATGAAAAATGACCCTGCTGATTGCCGGGACAAGCGATAGTATAAATATAAATTTTCTTACAAGAAAAAACAGTGGAGGCCAGTTCATAAAATAAATAGTATAAATAATATTTACAGTGGATTTCATAGTTCATTTCTAGTGACTTGGGGGTAGCGTTAGGGGTCAGGTAAGTGCTGGGTTGTTAGGGTTTCCCTCCCTGCTTGTCTCTTACCTGTACACAATTTGAGGCCGGTTCTTAGATAAACTCTGCCACCATCCGAGAATGATTTCACGATAGTTCATCGGATTTAGGTAGTTACCGGAAGTACCGGAGGTACCGGACGTAGCTCGGTAGCCATCTTCTTTCGTACTACCCCGTATACACTGATAATTTTATGTCGACTAGTTGTGCCTGTGGGGGTCTGCCATTTTACATGCTTTTGCTCGATTTTGATATGGTACTGCGACTGCAATTAGAAGAAACCTTCGGATTACATTAAGCTGTCCTTCTTCCGGGAATCCTTCTTCCCATGGTACGCATGACTTTTCTGACCGCATATCCGATTTTCATGATCTGGCTCATAATAGACTACAATCAGAGAAGCGCAAATGGAGGACGACCCCGTCGCTTTCATGGGGACATGAGCTTAGGACACCGTGGATGCGTATTGAAAACCCGTTTACGTGTGCATTTTACAGGCTTGTGGCAAGCAAAGTCGCTTCGCGCAGATCCTTTCGAAAGCTGTGAAGTTTGCAAGGGACGGTGGGAACATGCATGCGGCGGTAGACAACTCTTCATCGCCTCCGACATCTGCCTCTTCAGCATCTCCCTCCGCTAAATCTGCAGCTAAATCCTGGTCAGACAAGTGGAAACAACTCAGCAAGGACGAAGGTAAGTGGTATCGGCACTTCACATCATGCGCAACGTTAACACACACTTGCGCGTGTGCTCTTTCGGATTTGTTGTCATTGAGAATTATTGCCATTGAGCCAAGTCCATGCCTTTACAGTTATACTGGAGCGTCGGCTAGAGGCAGTCTACGTGTCGTTCTCAAAATTCAACAAGTGGGATGGCGCACAAATGATCACTTCCCAGTCATGTGATGGCATGGCGGCAAGCCGGTTCTTGCGATTGTGCAAGAGCGCCGGCTTACTAACTGGCAACATTACAGCCGGCCGTATTAATTACCTTTTTAACAAAAACCTGGATGTCAAGGCAAGTAACTGCGCGATGATATGGGCGGCCACCCGCTTGCTTGAATTTCCATGAAAACGTCACGACAAAGTACATAATGCGTTTTTGGGACTGACATAACAATGCTCTTGTTCATTGTTGTTTGCAGACTTCGAGCGTGCTCATGACTTTCGCGCAATTTGTCTGCGCTCTAGCGGCCGTAGCGGAAGAGAAAAAGATGAACAGGACGCAGGTCTTTGACGCGGTGCTGAAACTCAACATAGAGAACCGTATTTGCGTACACCATAGCTAGCAAGTATACTTGTTGCTGTTTTTTACATTTCACGTGTCCTCGTGATTAAAGGCCGAAGCAACTGCCTAGCGATAGAACATGTGGCGCTCTAGAAACCCTAAACCGCGACAATCAGTTGTATGGATCAGACGATGGGCCCTTCAAAATCATCAGTGGCAATGAACAACGTGTTTTTCGAGAAATCCGTAGGAAGCTGTCCCCGACGCTGAATTGTAAGGAAAAAATCTCACAAGGGAAAGCGGTGGACCCCAGGAAGCAAATGAAAAAGACAAATGATGGCATATAGGTTCGTATGGTCGCGTATGATTGCGTATGATTGAAGATAGATCGAGGAGGGCAGTGACAGATATGAGGGCAGTGCTGACGCTGTGGCATGCCTTCTTGTTCCTCGGGCTAAGGCTTTTTTCCTCTTTTCTTCTTTTTGCTTGGTGGCCTCCACTGCTTTTTCTTGTAAGAAATCTCATATTGAAGATACATCGAGGGATCATGCGATTGATGCGATTGACGGATCTCGTAACTTGCCTGTGCGGACAGATACGAGTGAATTTTTTTGCACCACCAAGTACGGGTATGTACATTGTACGGGTAATGTGTGCTCATGTGCTGTAAGGACTATGTTTAGGTCACAATATATAATAAATTGTTTCATATTTGTCTCTTACCTGTACACAGTTTAAGGACGGTTCTTAGATGAACTTAGCCACCATCCGCGAAAGATGAGATATTTGTGAAAACCTGAAAATGCGATTCGTTTTACAAGAAAAAGCAGCGGAGACCATCGAGTAAATAGAAGAAAAGAGGGAAAAACCTGAGCCCGAGGAACAGGAAGGCACACCATAGCACCAGTACTGCCCTCCTGCAAAGCGTCACGGAGATAGGAATCCAAAGTATGCAAGAGTGACGATGCTGGATGGCTTGATCATACGGAATTATTTGGTTACAAGAAGAACAAGAAGAGCACGACAGTGAAAGTGGGAGGGGATCATACGGAGTATAGCTAAATTAAACATAGATGTCTATATACAAGAAGCTTACGCTCATTATTATCGGAGCACGGTCGGGCAGGGGGCGTCAGCCCCCAGGAGAAGTGAAAAAATATATCTAGTGCTCACATAAATATGTAGGAATACGTGTACGGGCACTGCTATCCTATGATAGCCCCTCCAGATCATTGACCGTACAATTATGCACACTAGAGGTTTTTCTGGTCGTATTGAAATTATAGAGGTTTAGATTACATTGGGGGCGAGAATAGTCGGGCGTTGCCACGGCGTTACAAATTCTAACCGCTAGAGTACGCATGACACTGTGGTTAAAACACAAACATGCGTTACCCCTATATGACGCGCCGACACAAAGAGGTCGTCCACCTTGCTTCTGCCTTTGCGCGAGCACAGCTCATGCAGCGGCATCTAGACTGTGGAAGGTGGGGGTTCATCTCGGGCCGTGACACATCTACATACCATGATCGGACCCACCGGGTATCGAACCCGCGACCTTCTGCGTATTAGGCGTGCGCTTTACCGGCTCACCGAAAAAGCATAGTTGACATATGTGGCCACACACCACATATGTACCAAATTACGACACTACCACGGCCCCCCCGGACTCTCCCCGGACCGCAGCCCGGCTCCGACACCAATGTGGAAGGTGGGGGTTCATCTTGGGCCGTGACACGCCTGCATACCACGATCGAACTCACCGGGTATCGAACCCGCGACCTTCTACGTATCATGCATGCGCTTTACCGGCTCACCGAAAAGGCATAGTTGACATATGTGGCCACATACCACATATGTACCAAACTACGACATAGACTCTCGCAGTCTAGCAAGGTGACTGATCTCTACTAGCACACGGTGTAGCTACTATCGAAAACATTCACACGGCAACTATGGCAGACAATCTACCATAACACATGTACCCAACGGGGGACGAGAGCGGGGACATCCGAGCGCCACCATTTGCAGCGCAGTTTGAAAAATTTTATAATCTTGTTAACCAGCTCCTCCTGAAGGTAGACGGCGACCAGACGAAACCGCCGGCCCCTACCAAGCAGCATAACATTCCGTCAGTACATGCCGACGCGGTATCTGAGGGTGGGAGCGTGGACGAGTACGCCACGGTTGTATCTGCGAATTCGACCAAGCCCGCGTACATCGACCCGCGCGACTGGATCGACTTACTCCGACGAGCGTTCAACGACATCTTACCGCATGTCAGCGCTTATATACCGGGCCTGTGCACGCCTCGACACGACGAGACTGATAGGTTCCTAACCGAGGAAAAACAAATTTCCTCCCGCGACGAGTATCGACACCTAGCGTGCTATGGCGTTTACTTTGCGGCCGCGGACGCGGCGCTCGGAATAGCTATGGCAACGGTTCGTTCGACTACCGCTACCGAAACGGAACGAGCGCACGCCTGGGATATTACAGACGCGGCCGTTCGGACACACAAGGCTGTCACGCAAGCCGTCGAATCGCGACTTACCTACGTTCGACGATTCAAAGGCAAGAAGGCCCTTACCGGAGAGGAGCGAGTCGCCGAACGCCTCGTCTACTCCCGCTTCTTCGACACACAGGCGGCCGACCGCAGCACCAACGGCGTCGACGGCCTCCTCGCAGCCATGGAAGACAAACGGATCGAAGTTAGTCTCCACGCGGCCGCAAAAGCTCAAGCCGCTCAAACCTTTAAGCAGTCGACGCCCGGCAGGGGCGACGGAGGCAACCCCGACAGACCTACCGCGAGGCCGGACAAGAACCTCAAAGACAAGGGACTCATGGACAAGGAAAAACGCGAGAAGCGCGAAAAGGACAAGACTCACCAACACAAGAAGCCCGAGACCGAGGCAGAGGGCTGATGGTGTGCACCGCCGCGCCGATTCCTGAAACCCAACCTCCGACTACATGCGACATCGCGTGCGGCGGAGCTTGCGCGAGTGGGAGAAAATCGGCGCTAGCATGCAAACCCTACAATGGATCCGGGAGGGAGTCTCGATACCGTTCAAAACCAAGCGAGCGCTTGGGAGCCTTCGACATGCAACGACTACGACTCAATACTATTCCTAGTGCCAAAACCGGGCGTCAACCACTGGCAATTAATCTGCGACCTCCGGCCACTCAACAAGTACTGCGTGCGAAAACGACTCAAGATGGAGACTATACTCGGGGTACGGCACCTCACCCGAAAGGGGGCCTACATGTTCAGCTTCGACCTACAAGACGGGTTTAATGCAATGGGCATCAACCCATAGGACCGAAACTACTTCACCGCCAACGTCCGAGGCCAACTCTAGAGACTACCGGGGCTACCTATGGGTTGGTCTCTATCCCCGTTCTATTTCTGCAAAATGACGCTAACATTCGTAAACTTCCTGCGTAACCCGGACCTCGAAGAACATATTGCGCCGACGCACAATTGCTCGAAGACCTACCTCAGACGAACGCGGTTGCGTGGCGCCTTGATTCTATCCTACGTCGACGACTTTCTACTCTTCGCGTCAACAGAGGAAGAGGCGCTCACCTTACGCCACCGCGTGGCCTAGCTGCTCGATCGGCTCGGTCTCCTCCGCCACCCCACCAAGGGTTTTTGGGCACCGGCGGAAGTCGGGCACCACCTGGGTATCGACATAAACACAGCGTCAAGCTACTTCTACGCGCCGGAGCAAAAACTAACCAAGATTGCGCAGCATGCCAGACACCTCATCGGCAGAGCTACGCGGAACGCGTGTTGGTTACCAGTAAAAGACCTACAATCCCTTGCATGTCAGGCACAATACCTTTTCCTGGCAATTCCGGCGGCCAGATTCTTCCTCCGCGAACTTCACTCCGTCGTCGGCGAGAAGTGGGGCGGCCTCGTCCGGCTAACCCCCAGCTACGCCGCGACCTACACTGGTGGACAAAGGTGCCGAGTCAGTCCAACGGCAAGCCCATCCACAAACCCATAGAGACAACATACATGCACACGGACAGCTCCGGTTATGGATTGGGCGAGGTCCTAAACGAGCACGTCGAGGCTCGAGGATTCTGGAGCAAAGAAGACGAACAACAACACATTACATGGAAGGAGCTGAAGGCCGGCCGTCTGGCTGTCGAGAGTTTCACACCACAGGTGGCAGGCCGCAACGTCCTCCTGCACGAAGACAACAAGGCAGTCTGTCACATTTTGACAGGCATGACCTCACGGTCGCCCATTATGATGGACGAACTACGACGATTATGGTGCCTACTCGACACGAACAACATCACAATCAGGGCCCGCTACATCAGGTCAGCAGCCAACGTTTGGGCCGACAAGCTCACCCGACACCTCGACAGCGACGATTGGAGACTAGACCCGGTACTACTTGAAGAACTCGACATGAGGTTCGGGAAACATTCTATCGACCCTTTCGCCTCGGCCCTCAACACCCTCCTACCCCGCTACAACGCAGGCTTGAAGGACCCCACGTGCGAAGCAGTGGACGCTCTCCACCTCCCAAACAACGACTGGCGTAGGGAAAACAATTGGTGCAATCCTCCTTGGCCCCTCCTACCCAACCTCGTCGAAAAACTTCGACAAAGCGGCGCAGCAGCTACCGTAGTCGCCCCTCGTTAGACAAGAAAGGTGTGGCACCATGCGCTTACCGAGATGGCTTAATCCGAGGAAATTATCATCGCTCCACGTCGAGACTTGTTCAAACCAGGGCGGCGGGCGCTACGCGGTACAACAAGCAGTCCACACTAGCATGTGACAATATTCCGCGTTCCCTTCCGGCTTGGCTCTACCTAAGAAGAGGAGCGGTCAGTGCTACGTTAGCACTATTTACGGAAATACACCGTGAGCCAAGAATCCCACAACCCCAGTCCGGCCGTCAAACACAGCCTAAGTATAGGGTTACCGTCACAGCCACCACCAACCCGTGGATCGAGACGATGAAAGCGTACATGACCAGAATTCTCGGTTCTGACGCACTTGGCGCGACGACCCTAGCCCTACTCGCCGCAGCAAGGGCACCTAGCACGGGAGCAACGTACGGCAGTACTATCCGCCGCTACTTCGATTTCCGTGCGGAACAACAACTCGCGCCGCTCGCTACCACACCGGCGCACATGGCACGCTACGTCGCGTGACTGAGTCAACTAGGTACCATCAAAGCCTCGAGTCTCCAGCCTTACCTATCAGCAGTCAACGCCTTCTTCAAGGACCACGGCCTCGAAGCGATTGCCCTCGGAGACTTGGTCGCGAAGGTGAGAAAAGGATTGGCCGCCTCACAAGTCACGATTGACGACACGCCGGTACGGGTTCACCTACCCGCCTCCATTGTCGTCAAAGCCCTATGCATAGCCCAAGCCCTACGCCTCCAACTCGCGGCGGCCACTTCGCGTGAAATGCTTCAAGCCAGCCCATCACGAGATCAAGTACGTTCACTCCGGGCATGTACTACTGTGGTACTTGTTAGCACTAGCATCCCGTTGCATAGTACTTATGTACAAGGTAGCTATTTGTCATTCTAGTACTTAGTGTTATGCTATTAGCGGTACTCTATTCCCTATTAGTGGCGGTCGGCCGGCCTTGCCGGTGCCTTCGCCGGCCGCCATCTCTCTCCTCTCACTTCTCTAGTCACCACAGCCGGCCCCCTTGTGGGGCCGGCACGACCTCCGTGTAACTCTAACAGGTTATGGGCCCTCCACCAAGTTACACTAGAGAAGAGCGTGTGTTAAGCGCTCGGCGCCACGCTAGTCCTACCTACTCCCACGTAAAAAAGAGTAGAGCGTGTGTAAAGCGCTCGGCGCCACGCTAGTAATTTATCGTCCCACCGACCCCACGCTTCGCCTTCAAGTTGGTTGTCCGCGACTGTCCTACCATCTCCCACGTAAAAAGGAGAAGAGCGTGTGTAAAGCGCCCGGCGCCACGTTCGCCCCACCCAGCTTTCTGTCTCACCTAGCCTTCAGCCTACCGATGCTCTCGACCGGATCTGGTTTTTCAGACCGACCCGCGAAAATTCGGGCCGTACGTACTTTAAGTAGTACTGTTATTTTTTTTCCCGAGGCAATGCCGCAACGCTCACCTTACTTAGCGAGGAGCTTGACTTTCCCACGGCAAAAAGGGGGAGTCAACACGAGCGCCCGTCTATGTTTTTTGCGTGCCTACACGCTCCTAACGGCCTTGTTGGCTGTGCTTCTTCCTCGCCGGTCGCTCTCACGCGTCGGCTAATTCCCCCGCGGACAGTTTTTCCCGCTACATGTCAGAATAGTACATTACGCAGTACATTTGGAACTGCTTCATATCGGCAACTCGCCGGTAGCGGCACGTTCTTGTGAGCGCATGTCGCTACACCTACCCGGCCGGAGACACACGCTACAAGCACTACACCTTCTACGAAGATGACACCTTCCTCAACGCAAGCTAGGACGACGTCAAGACCTCGGCTACCTTGAGGGGGGGTGTTAGCACTAGCATCCCGTTGCATAGTACTTATGTACAAGGTAGCTATTTGTCATTCTAGTACTTAGTGTTATGCTATTAGCGGTACTCTATTCCCTATTAGTGGCGGTCGGCCGGCCTTGCCGGTGCCTTCGCCGGCCGCCATCTCTCTCCTCTCACTTCTCTAGTCACCACAGCCGGCCCCCTTGTGGGGCCGGCACGACCTCCGTGTAACTATCCGTTCCCAGCTCTAACAGTACTACTCTACTTATTCTTCAGTCGAGGGGGCGCAAACATTGGCTGCTTAACAGAGGACCTCGTCGCCTCCGAGGCAGACGGACTACGATTATACCACCGTATAAGAAAGGGCCAACGCGAAGTGTCAGCGGAACGCAAACTGCTATGTCACCTCCCTCCCACAGTACACACCGAGGTAATTCACATGTTATTGTTCTTCGACACAATTCGACACACGCTCTCGGGAAGAAAATACCCGACAGCGCGTTGGGCGATCAGCACCTCGGAACGACACGAAAAATGGACAGCCAACACGCTCATTGGATGGCTCATCAAGGTCACTTCGGCATTGCAAGAACGACCCCCATACGGTTTCAGCAGGACCTCGCACTCCCTACGCAAAGGGGCTGCGACAGCCGCCTGCAACATCGGCGTTACGGTACAAAAGATCAAACACCTCGGTGGTTGGTCATCGGAATCGAGCGTCGTCCTCGACTACATCGACCCGACCGCCCTTGCATGACGATGAGAGTGGTTCCTCTGCGGCTGGCTCACACCGTGGGGTGGACAACCTACGACGAACAACCCGCCTAATGACGACAACATGGCAAACGGAGCATTCCCCTGCTTTGTAAATGGTCATATTGAAATTATAGAGGTTTGAATTACACTAGGGGCGAGAATAGTCGGGCGTTGCCACGACGTTACAAATTCCAACCGCTAGAGTACGCATGACATTGTGGTTAAAACACAAACATGCGTTACCCCTATATGACGCGCCGACACACAGAGGTCGTCCACCTTCTCCCTTTGCGCGAGCACAGCTCACGCAACCCTCCCTCCCGATTCCCTCAATTAGCGTACGTACCGGGCCTTGGGCCCCTTGCGGGCAAAAAATGTAAGCGATCAACACTTTTGGCTAAGGGAGCCTCCCCCTGTTTTGTAAACGGTAGATTGCCTATCTATTGGTCATCGCCTTGTGCGTGACCGTTGCTATGGCTAGCGACTTATGTGTGGCCGTTGCTTCTATGTCGAGCGAATTATGTGTGGCCGCTGAATTTGAGGAGGTGGTTGTTCATGAACGGCGTCGGACTTGTGGCTACTTGCGGATGTTGGTGAAGTCGGGGATGCTAGTCCACTTGCTAGGCGGCGCCGGCGGTGCGAAGCCGGCCAATGTGCTAGAAGTGACTCGTGCGTAAGGACCACCTCTGTGTGTGCGTGGGCTTCTCCACTTGTGAGCAACGTCTGGGAGGACGCTAGTCTTCTCGTGATAGCCGCTTACGAGCGACCGTGAACGTGTATTCCCTAGGCCGGTGTTGGGGTTGTTGTTATCCCACGATGACGGCGGCGGTGGACCCGGGTAAATTACATTAAATTTGAGAAAATATGATTGAAGTTATCGAAATTCAATGGCATACTCACTGCGTTTGAGTTCATATTCCACAAGTAAGGGCCAAAACCACCCAAGAGTCAAGCCTTTTGCGGCCCTTCCCCCTTCGGGTGACATTCCCGTTTCTATGTAATTGACACGGGGCTTTGTCTATGTTCGTTGCTTCGTATAAGTTTACCTTCCGTGCTTCCGCTGATTGCTACATGATGGCGGCACACGGGGTGCTCGGCCTCACGCCGGGCCACGCCTCTCATGTTTAAATGTGTCCGCGATGCAATGCGTACTCGGGTGATCTCCTTGGCTCTGGCTCCTCCTCCACGACCTCGTTTGCTTCTATGTATGGGGAGCGGACGCCAATCTCCATGCTCTCGGACCGCATTCCACGTTGTCCTTTCTCGCATTACGTTATTCGGCTTCGTGGCCGCATTGTCCACGTTGTGGAGGTCATGGCTGAGGCGGGGGCGGTCAAGGGGCAGGACTTACGAGGTTCGTCAAATCCTCGGTATTGGGACTCTCGATATCGCCATGGGGATGTTGTGCAGTTAAATTTTCCGACCCCGCATAAGCACGTAGTTGTGGGCGTTACGGTCACTACTTCGCGCACGATTTCCGATGTTCCGGCCCCGCATAAGCACATAGTTGTGGGCGTTACGGTCACTAGTGCGCGCACGATTTCCGATGTTCCGACTGTGAGGGCTCCGCTTCCGCTCCCTGCCAACCTTGCGTTGGGAGCTCAACAAGCTAAACTTCATGCCGATATCCGCAGTTCTTCCTCCGTTGACACACCATCCATTGAGTCTAGACATGATTTTACCCCTTAAGGAGGGGGATCGACTGGCCCCCATGACGGTTGAGTTTGCTGATCGCTCGGCCATTTTGTGGTTCGACATTTTCCAAGCTTGAGTGCGGCGGACTATTGCCCTTTGCGGTTTGAAAGTTATACCCGGATAAAGCAGTTTGTACAGCGGTCTATATATGTCCCCTTCCGTCGATTCCATGGGGACGTGCGTCGTGAGTTCATGCAACATCTATCTTTCTATGGTTCTCCATCATGGTACGCTCGGTTCCTATCGTCGCGATGACTTGCATGAGGGTGGTGAAGGCGATGTTACATGCCTGCTTGCTTGCTCCTCGGGCTTAGGCTTATTTGCCTCCCTTTCTTCGCTTTTGCTACCGGTATATTCCACTGCTTTCTTTGTAATAAATATTATGATAGTCCTTTTACAATATATAACAATCGTTTTACTAGAAAGGCAGTGAAAAACACCAAGCAAAAAGGAGCAGAGAGGGAAAACCCCACAGGTCTAAGCCCGAGGAGCAGGAAGGCATAGCACAGCATCAGCATTTTAGCCCATTTACATGGTAAACAAATGTTTGAACTTGTTTGTGATTAATTACAAATTAGACAATGTTAGACACAGCTTGCAATGAAAGGAAGTACCGAAGACACGTTCACAAGAGGACAGGGAGAAGGAGCAATAGCTACAGACACATCATGCTATAGGAGCATCAAAACCGTCACACATGGGCGACCGTCGGATCGAAATCCTCATCTGGATGCGGAACCATGCTGGGATCATTATCGTTCTCAGTTGCTGTAGCTGCGAGTGGCAGCGAGGGCAGAGACACGTGGGGGTGGTCGGCCATAACGGCGAGAAGACTCTCCGGCGGCTGCTGCCCTTTCGCCGTAAACGCTCTATGTATGCCCCACAGCTCCCTTGCCTTGAAACGACCCGGATCCGACTCCAACCGACGCTCCACACACTCAAACAGGCGTTCCGTATTCGCACCCGACACCCCAGCCGCCCACATGGTGACCGCCAAGTCGGTGGCTGAGGCGTCCCCTGCCAACGACCGCCTCGAAACACGGTTCGCGATGGCGCTCATCATCTCCGGCGCAGGATATTTCAAAGTCGCGAACGCCCAGGCACAGGAGGTCAGGTTGACGGTGGTGAGCTCCTCCAGCCTCTGGGGCACATGTCGACTCACCATGCTGAACAGAGGAGGCGCCGTCCGTCTGCTGCTCGCAAACGCCCAAACCAGAGCGCTCATTTGCGATGCTGTGAAGCTCCCGACTTTGCGATGCATCACCTCTTGCCATGCAGCATGGTACAAGCGGGGCTCCGTCAGACCCGCAGCGGCAAACGCCCAAATCGACATCACCAGTTCGGCGGCCGTGAACTCTCGAGCCCTTTCCGTAAATTCGACTTTCACGGCTATCAGAAACTCGTCCGGCACTTCCCTCCGATGGAGTCTCACCGCCGCCCAGAGCAGGTTGGCCAGGTGTTGGGCCCTTACGCGTCCCAACTTCTCGGGTTGGCATGCTAAGTAGCGCAAAGTTCGATCGACCACCTGCGGATGGCGATGACCTACTTTAGCGTAGGACCAAATTACCATCGACGCGCTCTGAACCGAGTACTCCTCGATTGTCGCAGCAACGCGGCCGCCCGCGGCAGCGAACAGTGCTTCCTCGTGTACGCCTCTACTAGCGAAGCCCCACAGTAGCATCGATAGCCCCTTGGGCTGAAATTCATTGATTCGTGGCACCGACGCCGCTGCAATAGCGGCGAACAGGGTCGGCGCGTCGTGCTTGGCACTCGCGTACGACCATGCGACAGTAGCTAGATCAAAGGTCGTAAAGCGTGGCATTAACTCCAGAGCTTGGGCTGTAAAGATGTCATACACCGAGCGAATTGGGTCGCCGATGTAATCGTCGGAACGCTTACTGAGCTTTGTGACCGCCCATATGCAGTCAGCTAGCTCGTGTGGGTGGAGTTCCGCTGCTCGGCGTGTCAAGGTGTCGGCCACCGCGTTAAGCATGTCGAAGATGTTTGGCACATCCACTCGAGCCACGACAGTTGCGCGCAGGAGTTTCGCAACTTCCCCCGGCCGAAAGTGATTTGCGGTTAAGCATGCTTCGCGTATGAGCACCTCCCATACTGGCCCGCTGCTGCACTGGAGCTTAGCCAGCGCGAAGGCGGCTGAGCTGAGCTCGTGCGGGCCGTAGAGCTCACCGTACCGAATTATATGCCCGTACAATATCGGAAGTACATCCGCAAGGTGCCCCGCCATCCGCTTCCCTTGCAGCCCACGCCCTTTGCTATGCGCCGCCAGCCCGCCCAGCGCCGTCACCACGTTTACGGGCGAAAACACATCTACCCAAATGTCCACGAGCTCCACAATTTGCTTTGGACTAGCACCTAGTAGCTGTGAGTTCAAGTTAAGCTGCGTTTGGGTAGGACGGGGGCCGCGATAAAAACGGTCCGTTGTCTGCGGGGACGACTGCATCAACAACTGCCGACCATTGCCGCCGTCATGCTCCCTGCCAGCAACCACCTTGCCTTTTTTCCCCTGATTTTCGTTATAGATGGAACCTTTATCGATGCCGCGAACTTCTGCTGTGCCTCCGCAATGTACCGTCCCAGTCGCGCCCTGCCCTACTTCGCTCCTCTGCTTCAGCCGAGAGACCGACGCGCGAAATGCCGGCCGGGGAGGTGCTTGGGCCCGCCCCGCCACGGTCACTAGCCCGACTGCCATGTCAGCCCAATACCGTGCCCCTTCCTTTGTGTGTAAGAAGACAGTGTTCCGAACTCGAACTCCCGGTGGTGTCGGTTAAACTGGCGCTACTCCGTGGTTGTCACACCCACTGTTGTTATCCAAACCGCTTTCAGTACAGCTATTTGTGTGTTCTGACTGCTCTCGGGAGTCGGGACAGAGTGATTTATTCCGCAACACTATAGATATAGCGATGTAAATATCAGTTCCATTTTATCCCGGTACATTTTATTCCCTGTACATTCTTATAAGGAAAAGAAGTGCAGACCACAAAGCAAAATGAAGAAAATACCTAAGCCCGAGGAACAGGAAGGCATGCCACAGCATCAGCAAAGCGTCGATGAAATGCACACATACCGCTATATATTCCACTGGATAGATTTATTCCGCTACATACATTTATTTCGCTATGTTGGTTCTGCATTTTTATACGGATATTGCCGCTTTCAGCTTGTCGCCAGCAGACACAAATTTGCGGACACGTTGTTGTAAATCAAAGTACACTCTTCCCATGAAGTCCGTTACTTGCGGCACGCATTTAATTGCCCGCCAAACACTGCCGCGATGGCCATGCAACCCGATTGGGGGGTAGACTGCTGATTTTCGAACAACACATCACGGCGCGTTGTTCACTGACGTTGACACCTTTATCGGCACGCCCCAATTATGGTGGGCACACACGTTGGATGTGCGGCCCATATTTTGCGGGAGTCTTCACCAGCCAAGTGCGAATACTTCAAATGCCGGGGCGCCCGAATCATGGTATGCCCCGAAATCAGGGTTGGGCCGCAAACCCTAATACGTCGCATCGTAACCGCGACGGGCCCCATTTTTGCCTCGCTTCTCCCTTAACTTCACCGGCAGCACAAATTTCGGTCCGCCTTTTCAACGAGCTAAATTACAGTTAAACCCTAGAATCCCTACATTATAAACACCCGCCCTACGAGTAGGGCCCTATTTCACTAGTAGCGGACTTCATGGGAAGAGTGTATAATCACTAAACTTCCCTTTATGTTACTTTTACCTTCACAATATTTTCCACTTGATTTTGTTTAACTATTATGCACTGTGCGCATATATACGTGAAATTCATCGGCAGTTACAAGAAAACATGCCAAAACATTAGTAGAGCAAAGGCAGCACGCATACAACATTAGCAACATTTGTTGAATGTCCTTCTCACAACTCTTGGGTCCCTTATGCGAGTGGATGATGTGCAAGATAGTCGTTAATGTGTTATTTTCTTATTGTTGCTCGTTTTTGAACGGGCTATGGTTTTTTATTAAGGTGTGCAAAATGAAACGTTGTGTTTATGTACATTCCTCCACAAAAATCCGGACAATATTTCACACCTTCGCAAGTAAAAAAATGTAACCGTGCGTCGATTATATTGACAAATCTCCTGAAATCCCAGGCAATGCTTTGGCGTCCATGATAAAATGCGCCGACAACTACGGGGGGCGAGTTCATGCACTGCCGGGCTTGTGTGGTTATCGCGCCCGCACCCGTGTTGGTTAGACGAAAAGAACAACGGGCGCACAACGCCGCAATATGAATGTTGATGCGACGGTCGCGCAAACATAACGCATAGGCGACGGAGGGAGGAGGTTTGGGCAGGCCGCTGGGGGGGAAACGCACGAAATCGCGTATGTAGACTTACCACTGATATGCGCACAACCCAATGGCAAGCCGCTTTCGGCCACAATGTTCAAAGGATAATAACTCACTCACACATGGTAAAAATATTTTTAACAGGTACCGTTGGACACGTCGTTCTAATGCGCGTCGAACGCATGTACTCCGAAGTTCAAAGACCAGCAAATATATTTTATATGAATTATTTTGTATTTATAAATTATCCCGGCAAAGCTCAGCCGTAGTGCCAAGTAACACCCATCGAATTCGGCTCACCTCATGAGGTGCTTTGTGCGGGGTTTTGTCAATATGTGTTTACTAATTCTTCATTCCTACTGATGTCCGAGCATAATTTCCGGCGTGTGCCACGCGTGGGGCGGGTGTGGTTGGCACAAGTACATTCCCAAGCATTCCAAACACCACCGTCAAAGTGATGCGTCCCTAACGGCCAATATCGACCTCGTCCCTCTCCTAAGCCAATCGCCCTTGCATGCTTAGAACATGCATTGTTTATCCAAACCTGTGTCATGTGCGTTTTTGCTCGCTTACTTCCCAAAAACATCACCCGTGCATGCGGCGTGAACTTCCGTGCTCTATTCACACACCCGTAAACCAAACCTCGCGCATTATACACGGCACCCACGCCTCCAAACCCCCTTCAAAAGTCCCAAAAAATACGGTTATGTGGAACACGGAGTAATATACAGCTTGGTACGAGCGCTCAAGCAATGCCTAAGCGTGGCTCTCAAAACGACGTGTGTAGTTCAAACAATTTCCTGGGAATTTATGGGCTTAATTCGACAAACTCCACCGACAACGCCCGCTTTAAGCTGAGGTCTAACCACCCCGGATGACGGCTTACCGCTTGCTTCTCGCCTTTCCTACAATTAGGTGGTACTCGGGTGTCGTCTTGCTTGACGTGGTGAGAGGGGAGCGTGTTCTTGAGTCTTGACTAGCTTTTGTTTAACATAATGCATGTCCGGACTCTTTTGGAGGAGTGTATTCCA
>JAPMLY010002832.1:22500-27500 GCA_026401115.1 Tetraselmis chui
TTTCATTTCTCTTCCGGTTGAATTTTCATTTCTTACCGAAACCCCAAAACAAAGAATTCTTACCTGATCATGGTTTGGCGTCCTGGGTGGATTTTTGTTTTAATCGTTTCATGGCAGTCTGTCTCGCCACTCATTTAATCTGTACAGAGTAGATAATTAAATTACTGACAAAGTATATTACCTGCCGGGCGTGGAAAGATCAATGAATAATTTCACTATTTGTGCCAAGATCAATGAATCTCTTCACTTTTGGCGTGGCGCCAAGATGAATTGATTGCCATTTTTTTATTACTTCCTTATTGGCTTGTCGTCGATACTGCAAATAATTCGTGCATTTTTCTTACATTATATTCTCTTCAGTGTGTTGCTATTGTTTCTCGGAGATCGCTTCTTTTCCTTTTCCTGTAGCCAAAAAATTTTCTCACAGGCGTTACGACTATAGGTAGGCCGTGTTTGTGTCATGCTGGCAGCACAACGCGCGTGTTGCTGCCAAAATAGCGCCAAGTAGTGCGTGTGTGCTGTGGCTACTAGACTGAGATGTAGATGACTGGTTTCAAATAGGGCATTTTCACACATGTCATGTGCAGATGTGACTTGCAAGAAGCACAACATGAACATGGACAGGAAAAAAGGGAGGGGAACCAAAATGGCAAGTAAGAGTGACAAGAGGATCTTGTCACGTTAGGTATAAATTTACATATGTATATTCCGGATTCTACAGGATTCGATTATTTAGGTACAGTAGCTTTAGGTTTAGCTTTAGGTTTTATTTTGCACAGCGTCATTTGAATTGGTAGCACCGTTGGGGTTAGGGCTACAGGTGAGTGCCGGGTAGTTAGGGTTTCCCTCCCTGCTTGTCTCTTACCTGTACACAGTTTAAGGCCGGTTCTTAGATGAACTTTGCCACCATCCGCGAAAGATGATATGTTTAGCACCGTTGGTTTAATTTTGGGTTTTTAGGGTTTATGGTTTTTAGGATTTGTGTCTGTTTTGAGATGGACATCGGGCTCCGACAAGCAGGCGCTTTCACAGCGCGGGTCTGATGCAGTTACGTCAGTCATCATTGCCAGTAATTTCAACCTGCCTGTGTGCAGACGCATTTTCCGAAAATAGAAGGCTTTATTGGATATGTAAGTTGCCCCAAAACTCATTTCTGCCGTTATTAAGACAGCTGTTTCATGCAGCTGTTATAGGACCCTGTTCCATGTGTGCGTGATTATCTGTCTATGAACTATCTAATGGCCCGCAAGTAATTGTAGATAGTCCTTGCCACCCACCCACTCATTTGTAAGCAATGGTTTGAATTATGTGGTGTACGGGAACTAGTAATGTAATGATGCAAGGTTGTGAACATGGATTCTTATAAAATGACGAAATCGTGGAGCATCGTGTAACAGAGTATGTGGATATCGCAATTCTTCTGCCCGTAGTTTGCCCGTAGTTTGTCCGTGATTTTGGCAATTCCACCTTGCCGCGGGCACCATCGTGGCGACGCGCAGTAGTTAGCAACGAATCCACCCGTATCTGTGGCCAGTACTTGATTGAGATTGTGTTTGTTGAAAATCCTGTGCCAATAGAGTTAGTGATGCTGAATTGGCGTGTAATCAATGAAGCGTATTTATTGTAACATCGAATGCAATCGAGCTAATGATAAGGGACAAGCCGACAGAAACACACACACAAACACACACACACACACACAGACACAGACACACACACACACACATACAGATTTTAGCAGATTAATATAGGAGGGTCGCAGTTTCTTCAATACTTCACGGTTAGATTACGCGCAACTTTCATACTAAAATACGAATTATACGCGATGCCGAGTCCTGAATAATTGTGCGATCGCGGTCATTTGGCTCCCGCAGTGCGAGTCGCAACAAATAGGGCTTTATGTGTACGGGTACCGGTAGTCGTCCACACTCCTGCACTCGAGTAACCCCGTGGGAGGGGTTCTCGATATTTAGTTAGGAGGGGTGACCTAATGATTACTACCACTGCTACCATCAGGGGTGACTTTAGTCACTGTGTGGGGGGTTTACGTCACAGCTCATGCGGTGACTGGCGGGGTATCTGAGTGTCGAGTGTGGTTTCAGCAATTAATACGGCCGGGCAGTATTTGAACCCGTTACGGATATCAGAGGCGAACTCTGCTGAGCTTGAAAATGTACCCTAGATATCAAATAATTTGCTATAGATATAGATATAGATGAATGTGAACCGGATTTTTCCTCTAGTTTAGGGTTTTTTTCCTCTCTCCCTTCCTCTCTCTTCCGCATCGGCGATCGCTATGATTAATACAGCGCTCGGTAGATGTTTCGACCAGGGTTGCGCTGGAGTGGGTTTCTGGGTCTTCGGTTCAGGCTTCTCACAGCACATGTAAGCCACGCCACTTTAAGCCACGCCACTTCACTTGACTTGCAAGCCGTAAACTTCAACAGTGATGAGCGGTGCAGCTAAGCTTTGTCTAAGGATATCTGTTGAAGCATGCGTACATGCACTCGGGATCATGCTCGGCGATGCTTCCGTGATTTTGAGTCACTTGATGAATATGTTTATTTCAATGTTGCAATTTTGTGATTATTATGTGCAGTCTACGCTGGTGGTTGCAAGAAAGCGTGAAATAGTATGTATGGGCTCCGCGGGAAAATGTGGAAACATGAAAAGGGGCAAAAAACGTTCCGCAGAACGGCCCACCGTTTTGAGCAACATGCGATGTAATTATTTTGTACCTCGCTATGTGTCGCATGGATAGAAATGTGGGGACGTCTATGTCTGGGCCAAGTCTGCTTCTGCCAGTTCCCATATTTGCTTGGTCACGCGACACGACTCGTAAATGCTGCGATGATTAAGTGCGATACAACGACATGGTCGTTAATTAATGCGTGCATGTAGCGATGCCGCACCTTGCTCCTCCCCGCATGATTCGCTTGGTGGACTGCGTCGATGATGCAATTCGCTGTTTACATTGACGGAGGTGTGCTGGCACCCATTGTGCAGGTCGACACATCCACGAGCGGCACCCAGTGGGGCACGGGCGGGATGGCCACTAAATTGACAGCGGCGCGGCTTGCCACCGCCGCGGGCTGCAAAATGGTGATCAGTAACGCGGGGAAGGTGGAGCAAATCCCTCGCATTTTGCGTGGGGAGAAACTGGGGACGGTGTTCCACCCCGTGCCCAATGCGCTGAAGGGCCGCCGCCGCTGGATCCTTAGCGTCCCCGTGAAGGTCTCAACCCTCTCAATCTGCTGACAGTGCTTGTCGACTGAGGCCGTAAGGCGGACGTACCAAGCAACGCACGATACCGAAATTATATGATCACCGTTGCCTCGTCAAGCCAACTGCTTGGAATTTTGATGTTATCAGGGGAAGCTGTGGCTCGACGAGGGCGCAGTGCGAGCGGTGAACAGCCGCCGTAAAAGTCTATTTGCCGTAGGAGTAAAGAAAGTGACGGGTAACGCCCCAAACGCGCGATCTTTTTGTTGGTGCATGGAATCGCGCCATCTTGGGACTGGAAACCGCGCATGTTCCGTATTCATTTCGGCTGAGCTGGTGGCTTTGATTGCATAGAGATATTTTAGTTTGGGTATCGGCGACTGTGAAGCGAGCAATGACGCAGCGAGTAATCCACAGAGCAAATATGGTGCAGGCGAATTTTCTACCGACGACTGCATCAGTCTCTGCGACATGGGCGGTATAGAATTTGCGCGCGGGCTGTCCAACTACGGCGCCGCGGAGGCTCGGCAGATTATGGGACGACCCAACGAGGATCACGACCGGCTGCTGGGCTACCCAGGCAGCGAATACCTCCTTCATCGCGACAACATCAGCATTCTACCCTCCAGGTAGGTGTTCTCATGCTTTCTCAGGGAAGTTAAGTGTCATTGTTATTTTCAAACGCTGTGATTTATGTCAGAAGTCTGAGTGCTTGTTTTCTCGCGTTTATTTTGGTACATAAGTATTCCGTTGTTGTTTTTCTTTGTTGTTGCCGTGCGTAGAATATCGCAGTGTCCGTTCAACTAACGAACGGTCTGCAGATTATTTGTTAGTAGCGGTAACGTTTTTATTTTTCGAAGCTGGCAAAACGTTGTAGCTGAGGGCATATATGTCTCTACGTCCCGAAGATGGAGAGCCCCCCTCCCCATCGACCGTCGCAATTCCTGCAAAGCTTATTGTGACTGTTCGCTGCGCGCGTTTCACATAGTGACTGGTGTCGTCAAAATAGACTGCCGAAAGTCGAATTTGATTTCAAGCTCCGGAATGGTTTTGCAGGAACATGGGAAGCAGTTTGGAAGGGCACGTGGCGACTGCGGATGACAACAACCGTCAAGACGCCGACAAGGATACGGCGCATCCTAGCGATAATGGCCAGAGTCGGAAATTGAGCCGCGACCTCAGCTCGGCGTCTCTGGAATTGATCGCCAAGGCCAAGGTGGAGGTGGACGCCCGTGTGGAGAACGCCGTCTCCACCCCTTGACGCTTTCCGTCCTTCGTCGCTACCGCTTCTGCTCCCGCGCCGTTTGCTTGACTTTAAACGTTGCTTACTCGCTATGACAATGTAAAGACTTCGGCATGCAACCGTCCCAGCCCCGGCTTCCTTTGTCTATATTCGACTGCTTTAGTTTTTTAGTAGGCGAGCGTCATTCATTGCTGCACGCAAGCACCGCCACTTAGTGTCGCACTCCCCGCCATTTCGTTCAGTTTTAAGGCTTACGAATTTGGGCCAAGATGATGTTAGGGTCGGCAGGATTGTCTCAGCTAATGTGTTCACTTGATTTCGATATACGCAAATAGTGGCTCCAAAAATGCGAGACCCCTTCTATCTCCGCCGATTCATAGTAACGCGTTGTCTTTTCACATTTCACCGTCACTCCACATGGACTCCGCCAGGGGTTTCGTCCTGTTGCACTGCGACATGATGTGTCGACCCTCAGGATTAACCCGCCCGTGTGGAATAGGGTGACACTAATTCGGCCATTGAACTGTATTTCAGA
>JAPMLY010002832.1:35000-38781 GCA_026401115.1 Tetraselmis chui
GCCAGCTAATTCAGCGCGATTTATTGTGTGGGAGGGAGGGGTAGGGGTCACCAGGATTTTGATGCGGGTGTCCGAGGCGGGGTGGGTGGCTGCTGCTCCGAGGGAGGACGAGCTGCCTTTTTTCGAGCCGTCTGTGTAGACGAAGTCCTGCCAGTTCCAAGCAAGATTACCTCTGGTGGGGGGTATGTTAGATGCAGGCGGTCCGGGAGGGGGTATGTGATGGGGTGAGTAGGTTTTGGGGGGAGGTGGTATATACCTGCTGAGTGGGGTGAGTAGGTGTCGAAGATGTGGGGAGGAGGGGGGTGATGGCGGGGTTGGGGAGGTGAGTGTCGTAGATAGATTCGAGAGTGTTGTGAAGTGCGGTCATGGCTGTGGGTGACGAGAGGGTGGAGAGTGCGAGGGGGTTGGCGACGAGGTATATGTCAACCATCCATCGTGTGCCGAATGGGGTAGGGGTTGGGTTGTCTGTGTGTTGGTCGGGGGGTAGGAAGGTGTTTGCGTGATTGGGGAGGGTGTAGAGGTGGTGGGTGTATGGGGAGTTGATGTATTTGGAGTGGCGGTAGGGCGTGTGTTCCCAATGGGGGAAGGATGAGGATGGTTGCGCTGGGTGTGTGAGGGGCTGTGAGGTGCGCGCTGGTGATTGCGTGTTCCATGGCGCGGCGCATGCATTCGTGGTCGTATCCTGGGTTGGCGATGTTGGTACCTTCCCATGTGTGTGGGGCATTGCTGCCGCTGGATGAGAAGGCTATGTCTTCGGGGTAGAGGGAGTGGTAAGAGTTAGAGTGGAGGGATTTATTGAGGGGGTCGGAGTATAGTTCTGTCTGGATGCGGAATGTGTGACGGAGAGCTGTGAGGAGGTCTTCTTTGGTGGCTTATCTGTTACGGGTGGTGCTGGCGGGTGTGGGTGAGTGGATTTCTGAGCGGGAACCTAGGCGAGTGAGGAGGTGGCAGACCTCTTCTTCGAACGTGTGCTGCGAGAGGTCGGGGCGAATGGGTTGGTAGAGATGGCGGACGCGGGGGCCGTTGAGGGTGGTTACCGCGCGGCCGTCGGGAGTGCATAGTATGGTTGTGTCGTGGAGTGATGGGTGTGCGTGGATGGCGAATTGACCGGTAGGGAGCATGTCGAGGTCGGGGTTGATGGGGTCGTGGTTGAATGTGATAAGGGGGTGTGACCACGGAGGGGGTCCAGGTTCTGGCAAAATGGGTGTCGTGGAGGGGACATAGCCGGAGTTAAATGCGGTGAGGGCGGTGGGGCCGGAGGGGGTCTCACTGATGGTGTCGTGTAGTTGTAGGCATGGGGCCCACTGGACTTCGGAGAGGCGGGTGAGGTCGTGTTGTTGGCCGCGAGCACACCATTCGCAATGCCATGCGGCGGGTCCCTGAGCTGGGCGGCATTGGGAGTGTATGGCAAAGTGCGGGCATGTGCAGCAGGTGGAGGTGGGTTCTGTGTGCAGTGGGTCATGACAGATGGAGCAGGCGGTGGGGGAGGGGGTGGGAAGGCATACCGATGTGGGGGTGGAGGAGATGAGGCGGAAGCCGTCGTCGAGTTGTAACTGAATGTCCCATTCCGTGAGGTGTTCCGGGGCCCATTCAACCATGTACTGCGTGTGGTCGTATTCTGTGTCCTTGTGTTTGGAAATGATGCGCGTAACGTCGCAGGGCGGGTAGTGGTGGTCTGAGGGGGTGAGGTATTCTGTGTCTAAGTGTGTGGTAGGTGCGGTGGGGGTGGGGTGAGTGGTGCGGGAGGTGTAGATGTCGGATGAGAGGGTGGGGGGGTGAGCGAGGGAGGTGTGGAGTCGGTGAAGAGGCCGAGCTGAAGGGTGAAATACTTTCCGATGAGGAGTCCACGGATGACCCTGATTCTGCGGGATTGTGTTAGTGGGGAGGTTGAAAGGGTGGTGATGAGGGATGAAGTGGTACGTTTGAGTTCGTGCCAGTGTTTGGTGAAGTTGAGGGAGGTGTTCAGTTCTACTCCTAGGACTCTGTATGTGTCCTTGGGGCCAAGGGAGGGGATGGGGGCTGGGGTGGAGCTTAGGGAGATGAACTGAGTTTGCAGGCGGGATGCGAGGAGGGTAGTGTTTGCGAGGGTAAGGGTGTTGCCTGTGCGCCGGAGGGCGCCGGTGATGCAGCATTTGCGGATGTTGACGGTCATGCCCGTGTAGGCGCTGAAGAGGGAGAGTTAACTGAGCTGGATGGTCATGTTGGGGGTCGAGCCCGTGGCGAGGCTGAGGTCGTCAGCGAAGCCGTGTCCTGGGTATGAGGCTGTGGGTTCTGTGGGGTCGACGTTAGTGGCGGGGGGGCCGGTCGGTAGCCCCGGCTTCCCACCGTGAGCCATCGAAGGAAGGGTTCAAGGAAGAGGGTGAATAGAAAGGGGGAGAGGGTGTCTCCCTGGAGGGTTCCACGATTGATGTCGATAGAAGGGGTGGGGCCGTGTGGTGTAATGTAATCTGTGGTTGAGACCCCGTAGAGGTGATCGCATGTGTCGACAAAGGTGGGGGGCATACCGAGTTGACGCATGTGTTTGAACATGATGCGGTGGTCCGCGGCGTTGAAGGCGCCTTTGAAATCCACGTACATGACGTAGATGTCTTTGTTGTGGAGTCTCGCGTCCTCCATCGTCATAATGAGGGAGGAGAGGGCGTCGTGGATGCTGCGGTGTTGTCGGAATCCGTCCTGTTGGTCGCTGAGAATGCCGTGGGTTTCGGCGTATCGCGAGCCTTCATCTTTGATTAGTGCTGTCCATAGTTTAGGGAGGTTATTCATGAAGGCGATAGGTCGGTAGTTGTCGAGGAGGGAGGGGTCGCCTTTTTTATGTAGCAGGCATGTAGTGCTCTGGCACCATTCAGGAGGGGTGTAGGACTTGTGGCCGAGGAGGGAGAGGAGAGAGAAGAGGGCGGAGCGGGTCGCCTCTGGTAGGAATTTTATTATCTCATTGAGGATACCATCTGGGCCGGGGGCTTTGCCGGTGCCTAGGGAGTTGAGGGTTTTATCGAAAGTGTCGCGGGTAATCATGTCGGCAAGAGTGAGAGAGGGGTCCCCGCGGGGTTCGATGGTGAAGTTGTCGGGGTTGTCGGGGAATTCCCACGGGGGGGTGGGTAGTTCGTGTGGGGTGGCGCGGTCGAGTTCGGTGGCGAAGTGAGAGTGTACCGCGTCGATGACGGCGGGGGGAGAGGATGCGGTAGTTTTATCGGGTCTAGTAATGCGGTGGAGGGTGGAGGTGGCGCCGGCGGGGGGTAGGAGTCCGCTTTTAATTTTCAAGCGGCGGTGGGAGAGTTTGGGGAAGGTGTCATAGGCCGTATTGGCACGGGTTTTTATTAAGGCTGAGCTTTTCTGTGGTGGTGGTGTGAAGGAGCTGGCGTATGCGTGCTTGGCACTGTTGTTTGATGGCGTCGGGGGAGAGATGGTCAGTTGTGTTTAAGAGGGCCTGGGCGAAGGGGAGGGGGCCGTTGTTTTTGCTGCATTTGCGGAGTTTGAGGATGTGATTGCGTGTTTTCTTTTTAAGCCAAGTAGGGTCAAGGGACGCTTGGGGTGGGCGGGGTTTTTTAGCGGGGAGAAGGGGCCAGACTGTGGCTGCGTGGTCCATGTGTTGGGAGAGGAGTGTAGTGAATTTTGAGGCAAGGGTGTCGAGGGTGTCGGGGGAGGCCGAGGTGTGTGGGGTGTTGAGAATTTCAGCGTGGAGGGCGGCCGTGTGGTTGATGAGGTCGGGGGTGCTGGTTTGGTACGTTTGTATGTGGTCGGGTGTGAGGGGAAGGCGAAAGTGGAGTTTGCGCGTCGTGTGATG
>JAPMLY010002833.1:0-35575 GCA_026401115.1 Tetraselmis chui
AGAGAGAGAGAGAGAGAGAGAGAGGGAGAGAGAGAGAGAGAGGAGAGAGAGAGAGAGAGAGAGAGAGAGAGAGAGAGAGAGAGAGAGAGAGAGAGAGAGAGAGAGGAGAGAGAGAGAGAGAGAGAGAGAGAGAGAGAGGAGAGAGAGAGAGAGAGAGAGAGATTACTTGATTTCCGTACTTCAAAGTGAAGCATAGATTCTACATTTTCATAGTTGCCGCGCGCTAATAGCGATCCCAGCAGTGGACAACGATGTTTAGGGTGATCCTTCTTGCTCTGCCACCGCCCGTGGAGGTCAATTGTCCGCAGTGAAGGGGGTCATGGCGCGATGGTGCCATTGGGATGAAACGACAGACAATGGGGCCACACGGAGGGACCATATGGAGGTGTGGCAATGGGCTATGAAGCAGGATTGTCCTTGGGACAAATGCACCTGCTGGAATGCTGCTGCAGGTGGTCGTATTGAATTGCATTAGTGGATGCTGACACACAGGTGCCTCTTGGGCGGGTATGTAATGATGTCGCTGAAGGAGGTAATCTGAAGGTGTTGCAATGGGTGAGAGTGCAAGGCTGCCCCGGCGATGAGTTGGTGTATATATAATCCGCTGCAGAAGGTCATCTAGAGGTGTTGCAATGGGTGAGGGAGGTTGGCTGCCCCTGGAATAAGTAAGTATGTAAGATTTCCGCTGCAGGAGGCCATGTGCAGGTGTAACAATGGTATTCAGTGAGTGAGGCTGCCCTTCGGATAAAGAGATATGGGAAAGGGCGAAGCGTGTTTTGCATTTGGAGGTGTTCAACTGGGCGAGGGAGCCTGGCTGTCATTGGGACGAAGATTTATTTTAACTGCTGTTGAATGCCGATTTTTTATTAGTGACTCGCCGCGGCTGTCAAAATCTCAAGGCTCTCCACCCAGAGCGAGCCAGTTACAGAGAAAAGGCGAGTATTGTCGCACAAGATGGTCGACAAGAAAGCTCCACGTTGTAGTCATAGGACAATCGCCAATCCGCACTCAGACCTTCCGACAATAAGCTGGCAGCTAAGCGAGGAAGTTTTGAAGTCCAGGTCGCGCTCTGTACAAATGACACGACCATATTAATGAGATGAAATAGAGTGCTTTCACGTGGCGATGGGCACAATGTGTACTCTGACAGAAAACAAAGGAAAGGAAAATCAGAACGAAATGTAAACAATATTTTCAGAATCAGTATGTCATGAACACGGCTTGAAGAGTGTCTACACCTCTTAGACATACCACCACATCCTGAACAAACTATGGGTGCACATCAGTGGTTGTCATTTGTGTGATTGTATTCCATTGCAGCGACGTGGGCTCGGATTTCAATTCAAAAGGGGTGATACTCCAACTTTGTGTATGCTTCTTTTTCCTCGATATGTCACTATGTGGTGAATCGGTTGTTGTTATTTTCATCCTGTAGCCAATCTGTCTTAATGACCGTCGCCATCTCTGAAAGTAAGGTTAAGTCCCTGTGAAAATTCAACACACACACACACACACACACACACACAAACACATAAACACACACGCGCGCGCGCGCGCTTGTGTGATGAAGATCAATTTATAGACAGCGAGAGAGAGGGAGGGAGAGTGAGACGGACGGACGAAGAGACAGACAGAAGGACACCCCCCAAAATGTAGACATGCATGAATAGACTAAATAATGACAGACATACAAAAAGACAAGAGAAACGTATGGGACGCGTGGACCGAAAAAGAGATACGTATGGGCAGATTATAAGCCCCTGCTCACATACAGACAGAGACACAAAAAGACAAGGTAACACGCTGATTGGCGGACAATCTGATGAGTGACAAACATTTCTTCCAAACTTGTGAAGTATAGTCAGGATACGTGATGGAAAAGGAAGAATCGCTTCCGCTAATGTATTTTTATATTCGAGTTTGCATCATATGTTGCGCTGGATAATTTTACTTTATTGCATCACCGAGTAGCCCAGGAGAATATCCATGTTGCCATCAATGTCCCCCTTAATTTACTGTCAAAGTCGTCCCCTAACTATCATGACAAGCACGTGAAAACAAACATGGTGAAATTATGCTTGCTTAGTGCTCTCTGATGCCCCATCCCCGCATTCTTGTCGTGCCAGTACCCTTCCCCCGTCATTGTTCCATTTTAGTAAATGTATGAAACTGCAGCAACCCGTTTCTTGGTTTTTGTACTTCAAAACAAAGCATGTAGCTACACTATCACCCGGTGGTCGACAATTGCAAAGCTGCCGGGCGCCGATAGCGATCCCAACACTGGGCAACGTTGTTTACGGTGATCTCATCAGCGCAGCAAATTTCTTGTTTAATTGTGTAAGGGACAGCCGATGTTCCCTGTTAATAAACCAGAAGTCCAACCGGATCAGGCTGCTTGATGTTTTGAATTCTCCAGTCTCGTAGGCGTCCGGTTCTTGAGCATATCCAGAGCCTATCCTACCCTGCGATGATGCCGCACGTGTCCGTTCATCCCACTCCCATCCCTGCGCTTCGATGCATTGCGGCGTAGCAGGTTGGCCACAACCGGCAGCAGCAGCCCAAGCGGCTTACGGTAACATGCGACCTTGAACCTACCAGTCACCCACTCACAGATATGACCATGGACACAGAGGACGTTGTTGTTGTGCTTGAGGTCGACAGACCCATTCGCCTTCGCGGCCCGCCCGCTCATTTCGAGGACTACGTTGCCCACGTGTCAACTGTGCCGCGCGTGTGTGTCACTGACTCGTGTGAAACTGACATGTCTGACCACATGGACGACATCGTGCCCCTCCCTGATTTCTCCATGATGGTGGCTCACCCACGCCACAAGTGCTATGAAGGACGAGTGGGTGACGTTGCCCTCGTGTCCGCGAGCATCTGTGTTGAACCAACATCATACAAAGCCGCTTAAGTTAGTCCACAGTCGGCAGAGTGGAAGAAAGCCATGCAATTGGAATTCTACTCTGTTACATCTAACCAGACATGGGACCTCGTTCCCCTGCCTGCTGGACGCCGCGTAGTCAACAACATGTGGGTTTACAAGGCTAAGCCAGACGCCTCTAGAGCCGTCTCTCGGTACAAGGCACGCTTTGTCGCGAAGGGCTGCAGCCAACGCGAAGGGATCGATTACACCGAGACATTCTCGCATGTCATCCGACTTGCCAGTCTCCGCGTCTTCTTCAGTATCGCCGCGGCTCGTGATCTCGAGCTGGGCGGTCTCGACATCGACACGGCGTTCATGTACGCACCCATTAAAGAGGATGTCTACATAAGACAGCCACTTGGGTTCGATGACGGGACCACTAACGTCTGTCAACTGCGACGGTGTCTGTGCGGCCTGAAGCAGTCACCCCGGGAGTTAAATGAGCTGCTTCGCGACTGGCTTGCCTCTCAGGGCTGGCGCAAACTGATGTCGGACCCGTGCATCTACATTTTTGAGGCAGACGGTGTATTCGCCATGATTGCTCTTTACGTGGATGATATCCCAGTGGCGTGCAACAACACTGCCTGGCGGGTGGCCTTCACCGCATTAGTGCGCTCCACGTTCGACATCAAGGGCCAGGGAGACATGTCTGACATCATTGGCGGAGACATGTCTGACAGCGCACCATCAGTCTGGACCAGGGCAAATACGTGCGTGAGCTGCTCGACAAGCATGACATGTTGGACTGCAAACCCTCGTCCCTCCCCATGGATCCTGGCTTCGTAGCTGCCATCTCCAAGCAGACACCTATGCCCCTCACGGGAACGGACCGGGACATATACCCAAGCGTGCTCGGCAGTCTACAGTACGCCGCAGTATGCACTAGACCAGAATTTATTTCGACCGCGCTTAGCATCTTGGGCTCTGCGCAGGCGAACCCCACGGGGGCACACATGCAAGCCCTTAAAAAGGTGCTGCGTTACCTCAAGGGATTTCTTAGCATGAGCTTGGCGTTGGGGGGGGGGGGGGGTGAGGACAACTCTCTCCAATTGACAGGCTTTGCTTATGCAGACTGGGCCAGTGACAGTGAGACGCGACGTTCACGATCAGGGTTTATGTTTACTTTGGGCAGCGGTGCAGTGAGCTACAAGTCGAGGAAATAGTCATGCGTCGCACAGTCCACATGCGAGGCAGAGTACTACTCAGCAGCGGACGCAACCAAGGAGGCCATCCATATTCGACAAATGCTATCGGAAATCTTTAGTCGACATGTCAGCGGGACGACCACCATCTTGGAAGACAACCAAAGCTGCATCGCCTACTCGCAGAATGCACCGGTGATAGAGAAGACCAAGCACATCGACCTGAAGTATCACTTCGTGAAGGACCACGTGCAGTTGGGGACTATCAAACTACGGTACCTACCCACTGGTGACATGGTTGCCGACATGCTGACCAAGCCACTGCATGGACCTGCACTCGTGAAACACAGGAGCGCCATCCTGGGGACATCTGGACCCATGCAGCGATACACATCGTAGAGGGAATTCTGTAATCACTTCCATCTGATTACAAGACACACCTTAGCTATCTTGAGGGTGAGTGTTGTAAGTAATTCCTAATGTAGATTAGTTACAGAGAGCTAATGTATGCTCTGATAGAAGTCCTTATGTACCGGACATCAACAGAGTGCCTGATGCACGATATCACAAACTAACGTATAGACAACTAACAGCTCCAGCTGAAGTTACTTCTCTTGTCTCGACACCAGCCGTCACCCAAGGCTGGTTGTTTAGCGTACCTGTAACCAGCACACCGCAAGTTACAGTATCTTCCTTATCGAACCGTGCATACCACGTTCAACAGCCACAGCTGGCAGTAGCGGCGCAAGCGGCTTACGGTAGCAATTGACCTTGCCCTCGAATCGGTGGAAACACTTTCACCTGTCCGAATAATGAAACACGTGAAACCGCATGACTGATGATAACTCAGCAACCTCTACAGTAGTGAAAGCTATACACGCACTGCCAACGCCAATGTCCCTCAGGCGTAAGTTGGAGGCCAAAGCACAGCCACGTCAATGTGTTGGACGCGCGAGACAGAGAGCTCCAAGTACTCTCTCAATGACCGTGTTTAAACAATGTGAGTTGTGTGCATTGTCTGCGTGTGCCTATACAAGATCCACAGCACCAATTTCCCCTGCATCTAAAATTAAACAACTTATGTAAAATCTGCTTATTTACATCGACGACGATGATGGGGACTGCCTGGCTCGTGAATGAGAGGCAAAGTGTCAGACGATGCACTTTGTCGAAAAAGATTATGCAAACCATTAAAAAATGCAAACCATGGTGTATGACCCGTTGTGAATTGACTCTCGAGCCCCACCCCCACGTCGCTGCGACTGACTATCATCAAACGAATAACACTCAGACTGACATGTATCCACAGTCGATTCAGAATATGGTGGATTATGTCATGAGTGAAGGCACTGTTCAAGCCGCGTTAATGATATGCTAACACTTTTAAAGTATTGCTTACATTTCGCTCAGTTGAATCCCTCGTTTGCTGTCAGTTCACTGAATATGCGCACTGCTAAGTGCAAGTGCCTCATTTCATCTGATTAACATATTTGGTTGCGTTATTACCACGACCGCAACCTCAAATCATCCTTGTTGAGCAAGACAGCTGTCTGCTTGGGGATTGGCGACCTTTCGGTGCAAGAAGCGCGGGGCTTTTCCCTGGACCTTCTTGTGCGACAGCACTGGTCCCCCCTGTCCCTCCTGGCGTCCCTGCTTGTCCCCCCGAGTTCCCCCTGTTCGTGGCGCTCTAAAAATCGTTACTTGAAAGCAGTTATGTATCTCCGTCGTCCCAAGGGCACCCTTGCTCCCTCGCCCATTGCAACACATGCAGATGACCTCCTTCAGCGGCGTTCATACATACTTCTTCATCCCAAGGGCAGCCTTGCTCCCTCGCCCATTGCAGCACCTCCAGATGACCTCCTGCAGCGGCACCACTACATACATCTTCATTCCAAGGGCACCCTTGCCCCCTCGCCCATTGCAACACATGCAGATGACCTTCTCTTGCGGCATTTCTACATACTTCTTCATCCCAAGGGCAGCCTTGACCCCTGGCCCATTGCAGCACCTCCAGATGACCTCCAAAAGCGGCAATTCCACATACTTGCTCATTCCAAGGGCAGCCTTGCTCCCTCGCCCATTGCAATACCTCCAATCGACCTCCTCTAGCGGCATCACAACATACCCACTCATCCCAAGGGCAACCATGCTCCCTCGCCCATTGCAACACTTCTAAATGACCTTCTTCAGCGGCATGACAACATACCCGCTCATCCCAAGGGCAACCTTGCTCCCTCGCCCATTGCAACACCTCCAGATGACCTCCATAAGCGACGCCACTACAAACGCCTTTATTCCAAGGGCAGCCATGCTCCTTCGCCCATTGCAACACCTCCATATGACCTTCATAAGCGGCGCCACTACATACGTTTTCATTCCAAGGGCAGCCTTGACCCCTCGCCCATTGCAGCACTTCCAGATGACCTCCAAAAGCGGCTTGATTACATACGTCTTCATCCCACGGGCAACCTTGCTCCCGCGCCCATTGCAGCACCTCTTGATGATCTCTTGCAGCGGCACAACTACATACTTCTTCATCCCAAGGGCAGCCTTGCTCCCTCGCCCATCGCAGCACATCTAGATGACCTCCTACAGCGGCATACTTACATACCCGCTCATCCCAAGGGCAGCCTTGACCCCTCGCCCATTGCAGCACCTCCAGATGACCTCCAAAAGCGGCTTGATTACATACGTCTTCATCCCACGGGCAACCTTGCTCCCTCGCCCATTGCAGCACCTCCAGATGACCTCCCCTAGCGGCATTAGTACATACCCGCTCATCCCAAGGGCAGCCTTGCTCCCTCGCCCATTGCAACACCTCCGAATGACCTCCAGAAGCGGCATACCGACATAGTTCTTCATCCCACGGGCAGCCTTGGTCCCTCACCCATTGCAGCACCTCCAAATGACCTCCTCTAGCGGCACCACTACATACCCGCCCATCCCAAGGGCAGCCTTGGTCCCTAATCCATTGTAGCGAAGGCAAGTGGCCTCCACGGGCGACGGCGGCGCAAGTAGCCCTGAAACACATATCAAAACAAAGGTAGGGCACCATGCAGCAGGACTTGGTTTAAAAGACGATATACCCAAACGCGTAAACAGGTTATACTCTTCGCGGGCTCGCGGCATTATCGCAGCTTCCCCTCATCCAGTATCCGTCCATGTATTCAACAACTCTCTTGGCATATCCACCTCACCTGCTGCATTCTCCATCCAGAAGCTTAGACGCCAGGGGCACCCCTGGGCCTCCCTTCCCCATTTGACGAGGTCCAAGCTACCGCACAAGGAGGAGGCACACAGGCGGAAGCTGCTGTTCTCAGCCAACCCGTCGCCCTCCCCCGCCTCCGCCACCGCTCGCACAGCAGCCCTCCAATCGCGGCTGACGTGCCTCACCACCCCGCGGTGCGTTGGCTCAAGTAGAGTCGCGATCGAAACCAGCACCTCCGCGGGAAGTACCCACAACTGCGGGTTATTCACGTCCATATCGTCGCCACAGCCGTAGTGCTGCCGAGCTTAAATGCGGGAGTCTATACAGTAACTGACTGACGGACAGGCGGTCGGAAGCCGAAAACAGTCGGGCTCTTTGTTACCGCGATACACTTAGGGTTGTTACCGAAACATGCAGATGCAAGGCCTAGACTCAAAAACACTTGTATATGTCTACTTTGCGACTGTAATTTGGCTTGGCTGTGCGGCTGGGGCGTGAAGTTTTTCAGCGCTAACTAGCATGCGACAAATGAGCAGTGAAGAACCCCGCGCACAGTACTTTATCTATTCATATCGCGTTCATATCGCCCCCACAGCCGTAGTGCTGCCGAGCTGGCTTATATGCGTGAGTCTACAGTGACGGACTGGCGGACAGGCGGTACATGACGTCGAAAACAGTCGGGATCTTTGTGGACTACACCGCGATACGCTAAGGGTTATATCTGAAACATGCAGATACATATGAACTTTGCCACCATCCGCGACAGATGAGATGTCATTCTGAACCACTGGGTGGTTCCCCTCCCACTTTCCCTGTCCGTGCTCATCTGGTTCTTCTTGTAAGCAACTGGTTGGTTCACTGGCGATTCTACTGAACCCAGTCACATTTTTGTAAATATGGATGTCCAGATAACAGAAATGGACATCCCTTTACAATTTTAATAAAACAAACCGCCTACGGGTACATGTACGACTCAAACCTAAGTCAAGCAGCAGCACACGATGACATCAATTTGACTTAGTTGACGGAGTCCGGTTCACCCATCGCAAGCATCCGCGAATGAAGGACGACTCCGCAACGAGACTCGCTATCGTTTTTAGATTGCAGTCTTTAGTTATAACATTAGCAGTCTTCCTCGTTACTTTCTTGTCGACCGGTAGGTGCTCGTGTAGTGGTAGCCGCATCTGAGAAATTAAACTTTTGCTCTCCGCTTGTTTCTTGCACGGAATTGGCAACGGGTATGGGCGTAGTGAGAGAGCGTTGGGAGGCAGCGTGCGGTTGGGCGACTTGTAGCGTCTCAGCCGGGCTCTTAACTGCCAGGCTAGTCGCTACCAATGGTGTGGCCCTTGCACGTTGCTGATGAGTCACGGTACGTTGAGGGTGGGTGATGGGTGGTCGTCTTGACTCCGCGGTGGGCCGGTGGCCGTTTTTAGAATAAGGCGTTCGCCGTCGGGCCGAGGCAGGCATTCTGGGCCGAGATTTTGGGTTGGGAAAGTGAAGACGCAGAGAACCCGACAATAAGTTAGGTCAGTGGCAGGATGGAATCCAGGAGGGTGGCGGGGGGTAAAGCACGACTATGTGACTGTCCCCCCCCGGGACTAAAAACCGACATACAACTATACATCTGTTACTCGAACGCAATACAAACAGGCTGAGAAAAATCAACACTAACATGGTCCCCCCCACCCCCCCCCCCCCCCCCCCCCCCCCCCCCCCCAGGCACATAATCACACAGAAACTGTGACCCCAACACATTCAGATATCCACACGCAAATATACATATGAAACAAACACACTCAAACTCAGAGAAAATTACAAATCACACGAACAAACAAAATACAATGAAGACACGAAACATACACACATCCACAAAACCAACACACACCAAATCCAAGTCACACACGCACACACAGACGCGCGCGCGCAGCCATACAAACACGAAACCTATTAAACACGAGCATACGCACACACACACAGATAGGCACAAAGACAGGCGCACACATCGAGGAAACGCCAGACACACACGTAGACCATAACACAAAATCATAGACACACTAGAGAAATGTCTGTAGAAAAAAGTGAAGATGATATACGATGAGACTAGGTCGTCGTTTGATGTGTACGTACATATAATTTAATCACACACACACACACACACACACACACACACACACACACACACACACACACACAAACACCAATCAATACATATTTACACACACGTACACGCAGCAGCAGGACATGAACATGCACATGCATACGCACATAGACACAAGGAAACATATGCACAAATAATCGCACATACCAATACACAGTCACAACCTCATGCATTTCAAGACTAGCAAGCACTCTCACACAGACACAGACGAACCAGAAAGCAAATGCATACCAAAAGGTCGGAACACACGCACACACACACACACACAAACACACACACAAACACACACACACACACACACACAAATACACATTAGTAAAAATGATGGGCTATGAAGCAGGGCTGTCCTTGGGACAAATGCACATGCTGGAATGCTGCTCCAGATGCTCGTATTGGGGTGCTTTAGTGGGTGCAGACACAGAGGTGTCTCTTAGATGGGCGGGAATGTAATGTTACCGCTTCAAGAGGTCATCCGGAGATGTTGCAACGGGTGAGAGCGCAAGACTGCCCCGGCGATGAGTTGGTGTATACATAAGCCGCTGCAGGAGGTCATCTAGAGGTGTTGCAATGGGCGCGGGAGGTTGGCTGCCCTTGGGATAAGTGAGTATGTAAGATTGCCGCTGCAGGAGGCCATGTGCAGGTGTTGCAATGGTTCAGTGAGTGAGGCTGCCCTTGGGATAAGGGGATATGTGTGAGGGCGAAGAGTGCTTTGCATTTGGAGGTGTTCAACTTGGCGAAGGAGCATGACTGTGCTTGTCACGAAGGTAACATTTAACTGCTGGCGAATGCTGATTTATAATAAGGGACTCGCCGCAGTTATCAGAATCTCAAGGCCCTCCCCAGATTTAGCCAGTCGCAGAGAAAAAAAGTATTGTCGCACAATATGGTCAGCAATAAAAAGGCCCACGCTGCACTCATTAGAAAACCCCCAATCCGCACTCAGACCTTCCGACAACAAGCTGGCTGCTAAGGAAGGAAGTTTTGATGTCTAGTAGGTCGTGCTCTGTACAAATGGCATAACCATATTAATGAGATGAAATTTAGTGCTTGCACGTGGCGATGGGCACAATGTGTGCTCTGACAGCAAATCAAAAAAAGGAAAATCAGAACGAAATGTAAACAGTATTCACCTCTTAGATATACCACCACATCCTGAACATACTGTGGGTACACATCAGTGGTTGTCATTTGTGTGATTGTACTCCATTGCAGCGACGTGGGCTCGGATTTCAATTCAAAAGGGGTGATACTCCAACTTAGTGTATGCATTTTTTTCCTCGATATATCACTATGTTTTGCATCGGTTGTTATTTTCATCCAGTTGTCAAGTAGATCTCATCACCGTCGCCATCGCTGAAATTAAGGCTAATTCCCTATGAAAATTTGATGAATGTGTGGGCATACGCTGACAATATGCAATCAAGTCGAATTGGATATTTATAAAAGACTGAAACACACAAACACACACACACACACACACTCACATACATATCACAAATACAATGACCCCCTACAAACATACACACACGCGCGCGCGCACACACACACACACAACGCACTCGCACACACACACATACACACTCACACACACATGCATACACGAATACATACACACAACCACACAAACCTTTCCAAAGACATACCTACACGTCCAGCGGGGTACTGAAATAATAACACGCACACACACACACACACACACACACACACACACACACACACACACACACACACACACACACACACACACACACACAAAAAGGATTGGGATCAGCCATCGATGCATCGTCGATAGTATCATCATCATCTGGTGATAGTGCCATCGATGTGATAGGTTGCAACATCGACATCGACACGATGGCAGTATTGCTAGTATCAATGCCATCAATTATCAAAGCAATTGTAAAATGTTGATTATTTAAGCCTGATGTATCGATATATCGTCCCAAATATTGATACATCGGCGAAAATATCGGCTTAAATTGCCATCGATGTCAGCATCCCAAACTATCAACACTATCAACATCGACAATCCAAGACATCAATACCATCAACATCGACGTTTCAAAATATGATTATCGACAAAATTCACTTGATCCCTAGCCTTAACACACACACACTCACTCACTCACACTCACTCACTCACACACGCGCGCGCGCATGCACACATATCACATATACACACACACACACGCACACACACACACACACACACCTCCACACAAAATCTATCACGCACACCCACCAATACACACACTTATACACGCTCATGTCATAAATACAAGGACCCCTCCGAAACATAGCACCCCCCCACATACACACAACCATTCACACATACACGTAAGTACACGCGCTCGCATGCACGCATTGCACACACACACACACACACACACGCACACACACGCACATGCACACACACACGCACAAAGACACACATTCTACCTCACACACACACACACACACACACGCACACATACGCACACGCACATGCACACACACACACACACAAACACACACATTCTCTCTCACACACACACACGCACTCACACACACACACGCACTCACACACACACACACACACACACCTCCACAGTCACTCCTACACACTAGAATACATGCCCCATATATTTCTTATCAGTGTCATGCACAGGTCTTATCGTTTGATAACTTCTGGTAAAGGTTATAGTTTTTCGTGTATGGGGTGGCCACTTGTGCTCACCCGTGGCCACATATCTGAGCAGTCATAGACTTGACACTGCGCGAGTCAAGATGACTGGTATTGTTTCGGAGTATATGCGTCACTATAATTTTAATTAATAACTTCCCGTTGTTTCAAATTATGAGAATCGCCATAAAGTTAATAACAACGATTATACATTCAGCGCCAACGGCAACGACGCTCCGTATTTGAAAGTATAAGCCCCCGCCAAGTAAGCCCGCATGCTGGAGCGCCGCCCGCCCGCCCATGCGGCTACCACCTACGCCCTACGCTTGATAGCGGCATATCCAATTGCTGAATTACCCACCCATCATGTGGGCACATTTTCGACATACCCCTTGTGCCAACGCAACTCATGAAGAATGTGCAGCTAGGCTTGAATGACAAACGGCGAGATAGGCAAACAGCCACACACACACACACACACACACACACACACACACACACACACATCCCACCCCCCCCCCCCAACACACAGGTGTGATGGAGCTTAATTCATAGACAGCGAGAGAGAGGGAGGGAGAGTGAGACGAGCGGACAAAAAGACTGACAGAAGGACAACCTCCAAAATGTAGACATGCATGAAGGGAATAAATAATGACCGACAGAGACAAGGAGAGACATATGGACAGACTACAAACAGACACGGTGACAGGCTGGTTATGGGTTATGCACAATGGCAGGCGGGTACTGATGAATGTGCAGCTAAAGCAGAATGACAAACGGCGAGATAGGCACATAACCACACACACACACACACACACACACACACACACACACACACACACACACATACACACACGCGCGCGCGCACAAGTGTAATGAAGACTAATTTGTAGACAGCGAGAGAGAGGGAGGGGGAGTGAGACGGACGGACAAAGAGACAGACATGAGGACAACTCTCAAAATGTAGACATGCTTAAAGAGACTAAATGATGACCGATAGACATAAAGATACTAAAAGAGGAGAATATGGACATATTATAAGCCGCTGCTCACATACAGACAGAGACACAAAAAGACAAGGCAACAGGCTGATTGGCGGACTTTCTGACTGACGAACATTAAAAAAAAAATTGAGAAGTAATGTCAGGATACGGGGTTGAAAATAGATAATCGCTTCCGCTTCTGTATTTTGAGATTTTCTTTTGCGACATATGTTGAGCTAGATTATGTTACTTCGTAGAATCACGGAGTGGTCTTGGGGAATATCCATGTTGTCGTCAATGTCCTCCTTGTTCATTTACTTTCATAGTCGTATCTTCATTACTAGTCATGACAAGCAGCTAAAGCCAATCATGATGGGAAACTGCTTGCTTAGTGCTCTCTGATGCCCCATCCCCGCATTCTTGTCGTGCCAGTACACTCCCCCCCATTGCTCTTTTTTAGTAAATGTTTGAAACTGCAGCAACCCGTTACTTTATTTCCGTACTTCAAAACAAAGCATGTAGCTACACTATCACCCGGTGGTCGACAATTGCAAAGCTGCCGGGCGCCGATAGCGATCCCAACACTGGGCAAAACGTTGTTAAGGGCGATCTCATCAGCGCAGCAAATTTCTTGTTTGATTGTCCAAGGGACAGCCGATGTTCCCTGTTAATAAACCAGAAGTCCAACCGGATCAGGCGCCTTGATGTTTTGAATTCTCCAGACTCGTAGGCGTCCGTTTCTTGAGCATGTCCAGAGCCTATCGTCCTACCCTGCGATGCTGCCGCATGTGTCCGCTCATCCCACTCACACACCTGCGCTTTCATGCATTACGGCGTAGCAAGGTGGCCACAACCGGCAATAGCGGCGCAAGCGGCTTACGGTAACAGGCGACCTTGCCCTCGAATCGGTGCAAACATTTTCACCTGCCCGAATAATGTAACACGTGAAACCGCATAAGTGATGATAACTCAGCAACCTCTACAGTAGTGAAAGCTATACACGCACTCAATGTGTTGGATGCGCGAGACAGAGAGCTTTAAGCACTGTCTCAGTGACCGTGCTTAACCAACATGACTTGGAGGCATTGCCTGCGTGTGCCTATACAAGATTCACAGCACCAATTTCTCCTGCATCTAAAATTAATCAACTTATGTAAATCTGCTTATTTACATCGACGACGGTGATGGGGACTGCCTGACTCCTGAATGAGATACAGAGTGTCAGCCGGTGCACTTTGTCAAAGATTATGCAAAGCTTGAGTTGTGGTTTTTGAGTATGACCCGTTGTGAATTGACTCTCGAGCACCACCCCCACGTCGCTGCGACTGACTACCATCAAACGAGGCAGGCGATCTGGACCGAGACTTTGGGTTGAGAGAGTGAAGGCGCAGAGAATCTGAGAATAAGTTATGTCAGTGGCAGGACGGAATCCAGGGGGGTGGCGGGGGGTAAAGCACAACTATTTGACTGTCCCCGCCCTGGACAAAAAATCGACAAACAACCATACATCTGTTACTCGCACGCAATACAGGCGGGCCGGGACGAAACAACACTGACAGGGTCACCTCCCCCCCCCTCCCCCCCTCACCCACCACCACGCACACGAACACACAGAAACTATGACACCAACATATTAGGATGCTCGCACGCAAATCCACGTGTGAAGCATACACAGTCAAACGAACAGAAAAAATCAAATGACATAAACAAGCAAAATACAATAAAGACACGAATCATCCACTCAGACACAAAGCCAACACATACCAAATCCAAGTCACACGCGCACACATAGACGCCCGCACGCAGCCATACAAACACGAAACCTATTAAACACAAGCATACGCACATACACACAGATAGGCACACAGACAGACATCGACCCACGCATCGACGAAACGCCAGAGACACACGTAGACCATAACACACAATCGTAGACACACAATCATAGACATACGACCAGAGAAATGTCTGTAGAAGTGAAGGTGATAGAATATGAGTCGTTTGATGTATACGTACATATCATTTAATCTTCCACACACACACACACACACACACACACACACACACACACACACACACACACACACACACACACACACACACACACACACACACACACACACACACACACCAATCAATACATATTTACAGTCACAACCTCGTGCATTTTAAGACTGGCAAGCACTTTCACACAGAAACAGACACAGACGAACAAAAAAGCAAATGCATACCAAAAGTTCGGAACACACACACACACACACACACACACACACACACACACACACACACACACACACACACACACACACACACACACACACACACACACACACACACACACTCAGAAGCACTAAAACAGTCATACAAACACGGAACTTAATGAATACTCGCAAGCGCAGGTAGTATTTCACGCTCATATACAGATTGAGACGTAGATAAACTGTCACAACCACACACACACAATCTCGTCAACAGTACAGCATGTGTGCGCACACGCGATTTGTTGATACATACTCCGACACGGATAACACGACATATATCATAGACACACGAGCACACATTTTCACGAGAATATCCACGCACATACACACGGCAAAAGAAAAGAAACTCACAATTGCGTGGACACACTAGTTTACCGATATACACAGTGGCATGCGCAAAAAATGACACAAGCATACATGAGACGATACACATTAACAAACATACTGTAACAATTCCAGAAACACTATCAATCAGAAATACACAAACATACGCACCCGCACATAGACGAAAGGCCACAGACACGCGTAGACCGTCATACATAAATTTGGACAGACGACCAGAGAAATGAAAGTAGAAACACATACACACGCAGAAACACACACACACACACACACACACACACACACACACACACACACACATACACACACACACACACACACGAACCAACGAACATCCTCGCACACAAGATCCGACGCACACACACACGCACACACATACACATACACAAAAAGACACGCCTATCGGTCCACACGTCTTTCGGACTTTGCGTTGTCTAACCGATTCGGAGACGCCCTAACACATGATTGTACCCCCGAGCAGCAGTGCAACCTCTACCAATGCCTATCAATTGTTACCCGCGCATGCCCAGCCGCCAATGATGCTGTACGGCGCGAACTTCCGATGCATGCTAGACGCGGAGGGCCTCAAAAATTCACTTCTCACGTCGGTATTGAGGCATGGGACAACGTTCGTTCCTGGATCAAGATCGCCGAAGTCCGGGCTCTCCGGCATGTTCGCAACCGCATGCACAAAGACCAACTGCGATCACAAACCATGGATTGATATATCACTGGGAAGGACACTGCATGGTGTGACATGCGACGACTTGACAATGACTGCGGTGATATTGATTTCATGGATACTTACGTGATGCCCAGCATGTGTGAATAAACCTACAGAGAGCTACGTGCTTTTATGACGCGCCATCGACGTGCAAACGCTGATGAATGTTAGGCATATATCTTTACAAAAATATGTTTTCTGTATGTGTGTCTGTGTGTCTATATGTCAGTCGGCGTATCTCTTATTATCAGCTCGATTGGATTAGGTACTACAAATGCAGTTTCATGGTTTTTGAAACATATGGATGGTGTATAGCGCAATCATTGGAATGGGGATTCGGATACGTCTCTAACTACTGCGCATCGCTCCTTTGAATCGTACGTGAGGAATTACAAAATAACATAGTGGGAGACACAGGATGTGTGAATGATTGCAAAAACACAATAACACAATATGTATGTATGTGTGTGCGTGTGTCTATGTGCGAGTGTGTGAAGAGAGAGAGAGAGAGAGAGAGAGAGAGAGAGAGAGAGAGAGAGAGAGAGAGAGAGAGAGAGAGAGAGAGAGAGAGAGAGAGAGAGAGAGAGAGAGAGAGAAAAGTTGTGTGGATGTGTGTCTATGTATGAGAGTGTGTGTGGAAAAAAGAGGGGGGAGGGGGGATTGTGTGTGTTTTTTGGGGAGCTACATTTGTATTGCCGTGCATACAGTTTTCAGAGCAGTACAGCCTATAAGCGTATATTTGTGTTTGTCATAATTGTAACGCATTCGGATCCTCGACTTGTTTTATTTTAATTTTTGCTTGATTTGCTCGGTCTCCAAGAGCGTTGGCTTCGCTATGCTGCAGATGTGTTTTTCCTTAATTGTTGGCTTATTTTCATTTGCGGAGACGGGATCGTTGGAGGTGCTGGAGAGTGCGACAGAAGAAGGCTGCGCCCCGTGACGGTGGCTTCTTGCCCTGCTGCCGCCGGTGGAGGTCAATTGTCAGCGGTGAAGGGGATCAGGGCGCGAGGGTGCCATTGGGATGTCAGGACAGACAAAAGGGCCGCACGGAGGGGCCACCTGGAGGTGTGGCAATGAGCAATGAAGCAGGGTTGTCACAAGCTTGGCATTAGAAAACAACATAAGGGGAGGTGTATCGCTATGCTTAAGTGCTATAGGCACGGGGGTGGGCTTGGAAATTCAGTCGTCAAGAATATTCTAAAAGTTGCATGCCAATGCTATTGGGCAGTGCCAATTACGAAAGCGAGTATCTCCCCATGAATAATGAATACGGCGATTCGACATATTGCGTTCGGGCGCTATCCAATTAAGACCCGGCAATACATATGTATCACGACCTGTGCAACCATCCCAAAGAAAGTGGGGTCTAAATAGACGAATTGAATCGCCATTGATTATGCCGAATGTATAATTTCAGCTGCTGACCCCCCATCTATAAACCCAGTCTAACTCATTGATAGTTGTTAACTTTCTACAATGCACGCGACATATAAAAGTGGATGTGAATACAAGTAAAACGTATAGTTACAAAGTCAAATCCAAGTGTTACCACCCGTGTAACACTAACATTTTATGCAAATGAAAAAAATGCATATGCAGCATCCCAAAGAAAGTGGGGTGTGAATTATTGAATGATTTGCATTGCCATTATCTATGCCGAATGTTTACTGTCAGCTATCTACCCCCATCGATTAAACCAAATGTAATTACTCGATATTTGTCAACTCTATACGTGGCACGCGACATTTCAAAAGTGGGTGTGAATACAAGTGAAACGTATACTTATGAGGTCAAATCCAAATGTTTCCATCCGTGTAACACTAACATTCCATGCAGATGAAAAAGTGCATATGCAGCATCCCAAAGAAAGTAAATTATTGAATGATTTGCATTGCCATTCCCTTTGCCGAATACTGTTTACTGTCAGCTATCTACCCCCATCGATAAACCAAGTGCAATTGATCGATATTCGTCGGCTTTATACAAGGCGCGAAATTTTTTAAAATGAGTGCGAAAACAAATGTACCGAATACTTGTGAAGTCAAATCCAAATGCTACCATCCGTGTCACAACATTTCACTTAAATGAAGAAATGCATAGGCAATGAATTCGCAATGCTTTGTCGGGAGGCATACATAGTTTTGAGGCCACAGCACAGCCACGTCAATGTGTTATATGCGCGAGACAGAGAGCTCCAAGCACTGTCCCAATCGTCATGTTTAAACACTAAGACTTGTGTGCATTGCCTGCGTGTGCCTATACAACTTTCTCTGCAATGCTTTAATCGAAGAAAAATGTCCTCCTTTACAGCGACGACGGTGATGCGGACTGCCTGGCTCCTTCATGAGATGCAATACACACCAAATGACCTCCTTCAGCGGCATAGTGACATACCCGCTCATCCCAAGGGCAGCCCTGCCCCCTCGCCCATTGCAACACCTCCAAATGACCTCTAGCGGCGGCATATTTATATACTTCCTCATTCCAAGGGCAGCGTTGCTCCCTCGCCCATTGCAACAACTCCAGATATCCTCCATAAGCGGCATCACTACTACATACGTCTTCATTCCAAGGGCAGCCTTGCCCCCTCGCCCATTGCAACACCTCCAGATGTCCTCCTCTAGCGGCATGACTACATACCAGCTCATCCCAAGGGCAGCCCTGCCCCCTCGCCAATTGTAACAATTCCAAATCACATTTTTTCAGCGGCAACACTACATACTTCTTCAATCCAAGGGCAGCCTTGCCCCCTCGCCCATTGCAACACCTCCAGATGTCCTCTAGCAGCGGCATACTTATATACTTCCTCATTCCAAGAGCAGCCTTGCCCCCTCGCCCATTGCAACAACTCCAGATATCCTCCATAAGCGGCATCACTACATACCCGCTCATTCCAAGGGCAGCCTTGCCCCCTCGCCCGTTGCAGCACCTCCAGATGTCCTCCTCTAGCGGCATAACGACAAACGTCTTTATTCCAAGCCCAGACTTGCTCCGTCGCCCATTGCAGCATCTCCAGATAACCTCCTCTAGCGACATGACTACATACTACATACAAACTCATTCCAAGGGCAGCCCTGCCCCCTCGCCCATTGCAGTACCTCCAGATGACTTCCCACATCGGCACCATTACATACCTGCGCATTTCAAGGGCAGCCTTGCCCCCTCGCCCATTGCAACACCTCGAGATGACCTCCTTCAGCGGCATCAGTACGTACCCGCTCATCCCAAGGACAGCCTTGCCCCCTCGCCCATTGCAATACCTCCAGATGACCTTCAACAGAGGCATAGCGACATACCCGCTCATCCCAAGGGCAATCTTGGTCCCTCGTCCGTTTCAACACCTCGAGATGACCTTCTTTAGCGGCATCGCTATATGCGTCTTCATTCCAAGGGCAGCCTTGCTCCCTCGCCCATTGCAATAGTTCTAGATGACCTCCACCAGCGGCGTAACTACATGCGTCTTCATCTCAAGAGCAACCTTGCTCTCTCGCCCATTGCAACACCTCCAGATGACCTCCTCTACCGGCGTAGCGACATACCCGCACATCCCAAGGGCACCCTTGCCCCCTCGCCCATTGCAATACATCTAGATGTCCTCCTATAGCGGCATAGACACACACTTCTTTATCCCAAGGGCAACCTTGCCCCCTCGGTCATTGCAATACCTCAAGATGACCGTCAATAGCGGCATAGCGACGTACCCGCTCATCCCAAGGGCAACACCTCCATATGACCTCCTCTTGCGGCATCGCTACATACGTCTTCATTCCAAGGGCAGCCTTGCTCCCTCGCCCATTGTAACAGGTCTAGATGACCTTCACAAGCGGCATATTTACACGCGTCTTCATCCCAAGAGCAACCTTGCTCTCTCGCCCATTGCAACACCTCCATATGACCTCCTCTACCGGCGTAGCGACATACCCGCGCATCCCAATTGCAGCCTTGCTCCCTAATCCATTGTAGCGAGGGTAGCTGGCCTCCACGGGCGCCGGCGACGCAAGCATCCTCCGTCAATGGGCAGCCTTCTTCCGTCACTTACTCCAGCACCTTCAACTGTCCTGTCTCTGCAAAAAGAACCACAAAAATGTTTAACATGTTATAAAAAGGTTTAAAGAAGTTGCGACAAAGGCGCGAAGAATCAACGTTAGAACTAGTTTCCAAACAACAGATAATTACCACCCGTTCGACAATAGATAATTACCACCCGTTCAAATTACCACCTGTTCGACACAAACATGCACACACTCAAACAGACATACACACACACACACACACACACACACACACACACACACACACACACACACACACACACACACACACACACACACACATACCTCTCCACTCAGTATGTATCGCGCGCGCACACACACACACACACACACACACACTTAGGAACACATGGACATCACAAATACACAGACCCCGTCCAAAACGCGGATGTTTACTGCCAGCTGCTGCCCCCATCGATGAATAAAGTGTAATACATATGTATTCGCCAACTTAATACGTGGCACGCGACTTTTAAAAGTGGGTGTGAAAACAAAGGAAACGAATAATGATCAAGTCAAATCCAAATGTTACCATCCGTGTCATACTATACATGTTGTGCAAATGAAAAGTATATGCATATGCACTGAATTCGCAATGCTTTGTCGGGAGGAGCTTTCAGAGCAAGGCGGAGGTTGGAGGCCACAGCACAGCCACGTCAATGTGTTGCATGCGCGAGACAGAGAACTCCAAGCACTGTCTCAATGACTGTAAATAATACAGCTTTCGCGCATTGCCTGCGTGTGTGCCTATACAAGATCAACAACACCAACTTCCCGTGCACCTAAAATTGTTTACTTGGAGTTAGTATGCCTATTTTCAGCGACGACGGTGATGGGTACTGCCTGACTCCTGAATGAGATGCATAATGTCAGCCGGTGCACTTTGTCGAGAAAGATTATACATAGCTTAAGTTGTGGTTTTGGAGTATGACCCGTTGTCAACTGACTCTCGGGCCCCACCCCCACGTGGCTGCGATTGACTACCATCACACAAATAGCAATCAGACTTACGTGTATGCACAATCAATTCAGGATATGGTGGATTATGTCATAGGTGAAGGCACTCTACAAGCCGCATTAGTGACATGCTGATACTTAAAAATATTGCTTACATTTCGCTCATGATATGCTGTAACTGATATTGCTTACATTTTGCGCAGTTGAATCCCTCGTTTGCTGTCAGTTCACTGAATGTGCGCTTTGCTGCGTGCAAGTACCTCATTTCATCTGATTGACATATTTGGTTGTGTCCATACCACGACCTCAACTCCAAATCATCCTCGTTTAGGAAAACAAGTGTCTGCTTGTGGTCGCAACCTTGAGAGCGGATTCGCGACCTTTCGGTGCGAGCAGCGCGGGGCTTTTGCATCGACCTCCTTGTGCGACAGCCCTCGTTCCCCCCCGTCCCATGGTCCTAAAAAATCGTCACTTGAAAGCAGTTACGTATCACCGTCGTCTCAAGGACAGCCATGCTCCCTCGCCCAGTTCAATACATCTCTATGGTCTGCCAGCTTCGCAATAAAGCATACCTGCTCATTCCAAGGGCAACCTTGCTCTCTCGCCCATTGCAATACATGCAAATGACCTCCAGCAGCGGCATCACTACATACGTCTTCACCCCAAGGGCAGCCTTGCTCTCTCGCCCACTGCAGCACCTCAAGATGACCTCCAGAAGCGGCCATGAAACATACTCGCGCATCCCAAGGGCAACCTTGGTCTCTCGCCCATTGCAACACCTCCAAATGACCTCCCTGAGCGGCCATATTACATACTTCTTCATTCAAAGGGCAACCTTGCTCCCTCGCCCATTGCAACACCTCCAAATGACCTCCCTGAGCGGCATCCCTACATACTTCTGCATTCCAAGGGCAACCCTGCTCCCTCGCCCATTGTAACACCTCCAAATGACCACCATAAGCGGCTTGACCACAAACTTCGTCATTCCAAGGGCATCCTTGCTCCCTCGCCCATTGCAACACCTCCAAATGACCTCCTTCAGCGGCTTCCCTACATACTTCTGCATTCCAAGGGCAACCTTGCTCCCTTGCCCATTGCAACACCTCCAAATGACCTCATTGAGCGGCTTCCGTACATACGTCTTCATTCCAAGGGCAACCTTGCTCCCTCGCCCATTGCAACACCTCCAGATGACCTCCGTAAGCGGCAAGAATACATGTTTCTTCATTCCAAGGGCAGCCTTGCTCCCTCGCCCATTGCAGCACCTCCAAATGACCTCCTCTAGCGGCAAGAATACATAACTCTTCATCCCAAGCGCAACCTTGATCTCTCGCCCATTTCAACATTTCTAGATGACCTCCTTTAGCGGCTTGACCACATACCCGCTCATCCCAAGGGCAACCTTGCTCCCTCGCCCATTGCAATACCTCCGGATGACCTCCTCTAGCGGCCATAAAACATACTCGCGCATCCCATGGGCAACCTTGCTCCCTCGCCCATTGCAGCACCTCCATATGACCTCCAACAGCGGCTTGACCACATACCCGCTCATCCCATGGGCAGCCTTGCTCCCTCGCCCATTGCAACAAATCCAGATGACCCCGTCTAGCGGCCATAACACATACTCGCGCATCCCATGGGCAGCCTTGCTCCCTTGCCCATTGCAACACCTCCAAATGACCTCCTTCGGCGGCATAGCCACATACCCGCACATCCCAAGGGCAGCCTTGCTCCCTCGCCCATTGTAGCGAGGGCAACTGGCCTCCACGGGCGCCGGCGACACAAGCAGCCTCCGTCAATTTGCAGCCTTCTTTTGTCACCCACTCCAGCACCTCCAACTGCCCTGTCTCTGCCAAAAGAACAAAAGAGGAGTACATATCACAAAAAATGTTAAAAGAAGTTCAGACAAAGGCGCGTAGAGAATCAACGTTAGTTCCCCAGAAACGGACAAATTACCACCCGTTCGACACTATTTGTCGTTATGTTTATCTATGGTATGCACAATACCTGCAACACACATCAAAACCAATGGATGGCATAAGCAGGACTGTGCTTAAAAGACAATAAGGGGAAGCTCGCGGCAGTATCGCAGCTTCCCCTCTTGGCACATTCACCTCACCTGCTGCCTTCTCCATCCATTTGTTTAGAGGCCAGGGGCACCCCTGGGCCCCCCTTCCCCACTGCACAAGGTCCAAGCTACCGCACAAGGACGAGGCACGCAGGCGGAAGCTGCTGTTGTCAACCATCCCGTTGCCCTCCCCCGCCTCCGCCACCGCTCGCACAGCAGCCCTCCAGTCGCGGCTGACGTGCCTCACCACCCCGCGGTGCGTTGGCTCAAGCACCTCCGCGGGAAGTACCCACGACTGCGGGTTATTCGCGTTCATATCGCCGCCACAGCCGTAGTGCTGCCGAGCAAGCTTTAGCAGGAGTCTACAGTGGCGGACTGTCGGTCGGACGTCGAAACCAGTTGGGCTCTTTGTTTACTTTACCGCGATACGCTTGTCGGGTTGTTTCTGAAGCCAGCAGATGCTGGGTCTACACGCAGAAAAGTCGTATATTTGCGCGACTGTGACTTGGCGTGGCTTGAAGTTTTGCCAAGTGAAGGATGAGCTGTGGATAACCCCGCGCACGGTACTTTACTCAGGACTAATGGAGTGTCATTCCGAACACTGCTCGTTATTCTGAACCCCACTCACATTTTAAACCCTAAACGGACATATTTTATGGTCAGATTGATTTGAATCTAGAGGTTTGCATATCCAATATCATGTGTACGTGACAGTAACAGCGGTTACTGGTACCGTTAATATCGGCGCGTCTCGCCTGCAGGGCAACCACCTCGCCCGAACAGTTAGACGCAGCCAACGACCAACGACTTCCCCAACAGTCAGCTCTAGCTAGCCCGTGCCTTATAAGCCGTAGCTAGCCACGAGCCTAGGCACTCTCTGCTTTCGCGCTCAGCCAATCTAGGCTTCGCGCGAATGCAGTCTCGACTCTCGTAGTCGAGTAGGGTGTCAATCTTACTTTCGTCCCATGCGCACTCGAGCGTCACGCGACACTTCCCCTCGTTCAGCTACGCAATTCCCCAATATGCAGCCTGAGCAGTCTACATCCGCCGCAGCGGCCGACCCTCACGCTACCTCACTCGAACAACGCACAGCCGAACAGATTCGTACGGCAGTTTTAGCATCGGAACAACGGATAACGGAACAGTTTTTGGCGGCTAACGCTGCCTTACTCGCCCAGCTCCAACGCACCACAGCTACACCTGCTCCTACTGATCCACAGCAGTCCATTCCCGCCGACGCAACAGCGACGGAGGGTGGTAAGGCGGCCCCCGAGCCACCTATCGACCTGCTCGACGACGAACCCGACCCCGCCGCGGCCGAGTTCGTCGACTTCACCTACTACGGCGAAGTCATCCCGGCCGGCCTCGAACGTCCCCCTCGAGACGTCGAGGAGCCACGTCTGTGGACTCTCACGGACGACACCGCCCGCGCCCTAAGCGACAAACGCACCCAAGCGGCATACGACGAGTACCTACACATCGGGTGCTATGCCTTCTTCGACAGTTGCGCCAACGCGGCAATTGGCGAGGCTTTGGACACGTTGTCGCACGGCCCACCTCTACCTACAGAGCAGGCGGCAGCGATTGCCCTCATCCGAGCGGGCCATCGCACCCACGCAGCGACGGAGGAGGCCGCCCGTACTAGACTGGGCTTCCTCCGCCTCACCAAGGGCGGACAAGCGAGCACAGATGCGGACCGCGTGTTTGCCGAATTGGCACACGAGCGCTTTTGCCGACCGCGCCCTACCGCGGTCTCCGGCACATTGGACGCGCTACGCCAAGCTTTCGTCGACCGCACGCTTGAAGTCAGCTTACACGCCGCCAGCAAGGCCGCCGCCGGCGCCGCTTTCGCAAAGGTCACGCCGGACAAGCCCACCGGCCCCGACGCTCGCACCCGCAAAGCCGCCGCCGAAAAACGCAAGGCCGCTGCCGCAGCAGCAGCCGCGGCACGAGCCGCCCCCCCCTCCCCAAGCCGACCGACCCGGCTAAAACCCCGAGCAAGAAATGATGGTGTGGCCCGCCGCGCCGATTCCTGCTCCCCGACATCTTCCTTCATGCGCCACCGCGTACGTCGAAAATGGCGGGAGTGGGAGCGCATCGGCGCGAGCGGCCAAGTCCTAGGTTGGATCCGCCACGGCGTACGTGTGAAGTTCAAGCACGGCCTACGTCCCAAGCCGTTCAACCACGGCATCTCCATGCTAGACGCCACACCCGACCAACTCGAGTTTCTCAACTCGGAACTACCACGCTTCGAGGCTTGCGGCGCATGGGAGCGCTCTACGAACCCCCGCTACGTCTCCCGGATGTTCTTGGTGCCAAAACCCGGATGCAATCAATGGCGCTTGATCATCGACCTTCGAGAACTCAACCGCTATTGCTCAACGTTCAACATGACTTGCGAGACCCTCAAGCACCTCCGCCATCTATCTCGACCGGGGGACTACTTCGTCTCACTCGACCTCACCGATGGGTACTACACCCTTGGCATCCGGGAGGAGGACCGCGACTACTTCACGGTCAACTACCGCGGCACCCTATGGCGCCTCGCATGCCTCCCCATGGGGTGGTCGGGCTCCGCCTACTACTTTTGCAAGCTCACTCAAGTGTTTACGAACCACCTCCGCCGCCCTCCTCCTCCCACGCCCGCATCTACACCGGCCGGCCCGCGCCGCCCGTCCAAGCGCTTCCTCCGGAACGCGCGATGGCGAGGAACCCGACTACTCCCCTACATGGACGACTTCCTCTTCTTGGCGGATTCCTACGACGAGGCCCTCATACTCCGGCAGCGCGTCCAAGCCCTGCTCGACAGCCTCGGCCTACAACGCAACCCCAAGAAAGGTGTATGGACGCCAACGCAAGTCGGCGACCACTTGGGCCTCACGGTGGACTTACTACGCGGCGAGTTTCGCGCCCCACCCGAAAAACTGCTACACCTCGCACAACACGCTTCGGCCTTGCTCGGACGAGCAGCGTCCAACGCACGATGGCTACCCACACGCCAACTCGCAGCCTTCGCGGGAAAAGCGCAATTCCTCTACCTCGCCATCGCGCCCGCCCGATTCTTTTTGCGCGAGCTCCACAACGTCTTGGCTACCCGTACCGGTTGGGGGGGACGCGTGCGCCTCACCCACCAACTCCGACGCGACCTCGAGTGGTGGCGCACGGTACCCTCCCAACACAACGGCCGGTCGATCTACAAGCCCGTCGAGACCGCCTACTTACACGCCGACTCGAGCGACTACGGGTGGGGAGCCGTCCTCAACGAGGACGCCAATTACCAAGCCCGCGGGTTTTGGAGCGCCCCCGACCGCCTCCAACACATTACGTGGAAGGAACTTCGAGCAGTCAGGCACGCGGTCGAATCCTTTCTACCGCAACTCCGAGGACGACAAGTCCTCCTCCACGAGGACAACACTGCCGTGGTCGCCGTCCTAACCAAGCTAACGTCCCGGTCACCCGTCATGATGACGGAGCTGCGGCGTTTGTGGTTCTTACTCGACACCAACGACATCCACATCCGCCCACGCTACATCCGGTCAGCCGCCAACGTCTGGGCCGACACACTCAGCCGCGAGCTGGACTCCGAAGACTGGCAGCTAAACCCTCAACTCTTCAACCACCTTCAGCTCCGGTGGGGCCCGCATACAATCGACCGGTTCGCTTCTATGCTCAACACGCAACTGCCACGCTTCAACGCCCGCTGGCGCGACCCCTTGTGCGAGGACATCGACTGCCTACACCTCCCCGACGCGGCGTGGAAACGCGAGAACAACTACTGCAACCCCCCTTGGTCTGCCCTACCCGCACTCGCCGCGAAACTCGAACAAGCTCAAGCCGCGGCGACTGTCATCGCCCCCTACTGGCGGAACAAAACGTGGTACCACGCGTTCGCCCGCTTGGCCACCGAGACCGTACACTTCCCAGCGTCCCGCAACCTGTTCTTCCCCGGCAGGCTAGGCAAGCGAGAAGGGGTCGGACCTCCCGCTTGGAGCATCGTGGCTTTTCGACTAGCACCCCCTCTTGGCTCTACACGCGACGCGGTGCGATTGGCCGGGCGATACGCCCGGACCGATTAAATACTCCTGTACAGCACGTCCTCCCTCTGCGTACAGGACCGCCGCGCTACGGATTACGCCGCGGAGCAGCACAGTCGCCCTGGTCCTCCGAACTGGCTGAAACTTTTCAAGACCTCCTAGGTTCAGATAAGCTCGGGGTTACAGCGGTTGCCCTACTCAGCAACTCGCTAGCGCCCTCTACGTACTCGAGCTACCAGAGCGCAATCCGACAGTTTTTTATTTTTTGTGCAGAGGAAAATATCGCCCCGCTACAGGCCACGCCGGCCACGATGGTCCGCTACACCGCCTGGCTTGCCCTCTCGGGAACGGTCGCTGCCAGCTCGCTGCAGCCTTACTTCTCCGCAATTAACAAGTTCTTCCGCGACCACCGGCGCCAACCTATCGCCGTGGGCGAACTCCTGGCGGACGCCCGCCGTGGACTCGAAATGCTACAGCACCGCCTGCTGCCCACCACCGCTCGCCTCCCGCTACCCGCACAAGTCGCTCTGGACATCCTACACGCCGCCAACACCCTACACGGAACTTTCGCGTGGACCCCTGCTTCCCTCCCTCAGATGCAGCGCTTCAGAGCCTGTTTAGCGGTGTGTGTCAATTACATGTTTTTCTGCCGCGCCGAAACCGGCGCCCGCTGCCAGACCGGCGACCTAGTGGTCGACAGGCCCTCTCAACAAATCTGCCTATTCGTGCGCAAATCTAAAGGGGACCAGCGCCGCGACGCGGCCGAAAAACCTGTCATCGCTATCCCTGTAGCAGCTAACCCCGTCTTGGCAGACCTGCTCGTCTACTACACGGAGCAGCGCGCGACCTTCTGCAACAAATTCTACAACACGCCACCCCCACTCGCCTTTTGGAGCTGCTCACCTTCCGAACCTTCCACCGAGTGGGGCGCCGCGTCCACCATCTCCGCCTGGCTCTCCCTCGCCCTCCTCACAGTCCACTCGTCCGCGCCCGCCGGCTTTAAATGGACGTCGCACAGCCTACGCAAAGGCGCGGCGTCCGCTGCCAGCTGCATCGGCGCGCCCCTCCCCGTAATCAAATTTATGGGTGGCTGGGCCAATAACAGCTCTGTGACCGAAGGCAAATATATTGACCCAACCATGACCCCATCACCTGCTGCTTGGCGGTTCTTCGGCTGGCTCACTCCGTCCCCCCCGCCGCACTAATTCTGGCTGTGCAAGCCTTTGGCTTTAGGTTACTGGCAAAACGTGCCCTAGGGTAAATGGTCAGATTGATTTGAATCTAGAGGTTTGCATATCCAATATCATGTGTACGTGACAGTAACTCTAGCGGTTACTGGTACCGTTAATATCGGCGCGTCTCGCCTGCAGGGCAACCACCTCGCCCGAACAGTTAGACGCAGCCAACGACCAACGACTTCCCCAACGGTCAGCTCTAGCTAGCCCGTGCCTTATAAGCCGTAGCTAGCCACGAGCCTAGGCACTCTCTGCTTTCGCGCTCAGCTCCCTATAATCCTGCGCTAATCGACCCCCAGACCCTGTCTGTGGGTGTCTTTTGGCCAAATTGTAAGCAAGCTGGGCGCCCGCCGGCGGCGCAGCGGCGGCGGCCCCGGAGGGGGGTGCGCTCGCAGGCCCGTCGGCATCCCCTCACCTCCCCGTAGTGGGCGCTGGAAACCCCGTAGCCGTGCCAGGCATGGCACGGTAGGGGGCTAAGAGGGCCGACAGCTCGATCCGTGGGATCTGCAGCTGTCGGGAAAGCCCTGTACAAAGGGCTTTTGAAAAAATAATTTCTGTACACTACCGGCGCCAAGATCTCCCGCTCGGCCCGTCCGATATGTTTTTTCGCGTACAGATACTCCTAGATACAGCCTTACTTTTAGGAGTGGGACCTGTACTACGGCAGCGTTTGATGGCGAGGAGGGTACGGCCGGATCAGCGGTGGGAGGCGGGTGTTGGAGCTGGTGGTGGCCAGCCGGGAAGCAGCGCCAGGAAAGGGCGCTCGCTAGCTGTCGACCAGCCCTGTGCGGGTCGAACCTTGCCGAGGGGTGAGGCAAGACATGACACAGGACGGTGGCTAGTCGCAGATGGAGGAGCGGCTACAGGAGGCGGCGGCGATCCTTAGGATCAGCCGCCGCCGGAAAGCCCTGTACGGAGGGCTTTTTTGGATACTAAAAATAATGTCCGTACCCGGCATCGCGCTAGTTGGGGAGCAGCACCAGGGTAGGGCGCTCACTAGCGCGCCGCTACGTCGTCCAGCGTCATCTCCCGGGGGGAGGAGTCAGCTGGGACGGCAAGGAGGACGGTCGCGACGGGAGGAGCGACACGATCTGGCGACGACGACCCTTTGGGTCGGCGCCGCCGGAAAACCCGGCACGGAGGGTTTTGCTTAATTCCGGGCGCCCGCGGCCCGCCGGATCCGGCTACGGTGACCTTCCCCCCCCCCTCTTCGACACCCACTACCCCTACAGACCTTCATACTCCTAGGAGTCCTTGAGCGTGGGCCCGGGTGAGCGCGGAGGCCCCCGCTCAAGAAAAGGCTGCTCGGTGGACGCGCGATCAGAGGGGGGAGGGTACGGCCACAGGCCGGAAAACCGACAGGTACCCGGGTACCAGACAGAGAAAAAACCGGGGAAATGAGCGGGGGAAATTCAGGCGCGGAGGCAGGAGCGCTAGTTTTTTCTATGTCTGTGTGTCTCGGTCCCTCCCACCTGTCCTCGAGGTGGTGGGGGACCTCGACAAGGAGGACCGCCGCGTCGGTGGACGCGGCAAGACCTTGGGGCGGGGTTTACGGGATGGAGCGGCGGGATCGACGAGCGACCACGCGAGGAGGGGTTTTTTGCCAGCCTTTCCCCTCCTACCTTCGGCAAGACCGAAGTCACGCGGGAGCTAGATTAGGCTGGCCCGTCGTCCCTCCCGAACGCCGACCGGCCTAGGCCGGTCGACACCCCGGTTCGGCGGGAGCGGGCCGTGCATCGCGAAGGTCGAGCAGCAGTTTAGTTTTGCATTTCTCGACAAGTGGATTTATTTTTAGATCTGTTTTTCTTGATTACAAAATTATTAGCTGTTACTGCCATTGGAGAGGTTGGGATTAGTGGTTAACGGTCTACCTCAGTCTACTAAGTCCTGTATGGCATAGCAAAAGGGGGGGCCCAGAGACAGCAGCCGGTTTATACTGGTATGATATTGTTGTAAACAATTTCAAATTTCAATTTCAAATAAGCAAGCTGACATCTTTGGCAAAACGTGCCCTAGGGTAAATCACAATATGAATAAAACATACCGCCCCTACAGGTGTACCTGTCCGACACAGACCTCGTCAAGCAAAAACACGTGACAGCAATTTGACGAATGAAGGTTCACCTATCGCAAACATCCGCGAAGGACGACTCCGCAACGGGACTAGCTATCGTTCTTAGTTTGCAGTCTTTAGTTCTCACTTGTGCAGTCATTTTCCTCGTTACTTTCTTGTCGACCGGTAGGTGCTCGTGTAGTGGTAGCCGCATCTGAAAAATCAAACTTTTGCTCTCCGCTTACTTTTTGCAAGAAAAAGGCAACGGGCATAGGCGTAGTGAGAGAGCGTTGGGAGGCAGCGCGCGGTTGGGGCGACTTGTAGCGTCTCGGCCGAGCTCATAAAGGCCGGGTGAAGGCGCTACCAATGATGCGGCTCTAGCACGTTGCTGACGCGGCACGGTAAGTCAAGGGTGGGTGATGGGTGGTCGTCTTGACTCCGCGGTGGCCGTTTTTCGAATAAAGCGTTCGCCGCCGGGCCGAGGCTGGCGGTCCGGGCCGAGACTTTGGGTTGGGATAGTGAAGGCGCAGAGAATCTGACAATAAGTTAGGTCAGTGGCCGAATGGAATCCAGGGGGGTGGCGGGGGGTAAAGCACGACTATGTGACTGTCCCCGCCCGGGACTAAAAGCCGACATACAACCATACATCTGTTACTCGAACGCAATACAGGCGGGCTGAGACAAAACAACACTGACAGGGTCACCTCCCCCCCCCCCCCCCCCCCCCACACACACCATTACGCACATAAACACAAAGAAACTGTGACACAAACACATTCAGATTTTCACTCACACACACACACACACACACACATTCAGATATTCACACACACACACACACACACACACACACACACACACACACACACACACACACACACACACACACACACCAATCAATACATATTTACACACATACACGCAGCAACTAACAGGACATGAACATAAACACATGCATACGTATATGTCATTGAATCACACACACACACACACACACACACACACACACACACACACACACCAATCAATACATATTTGCACACATACACGCAGCAACTAACAGGACATGAACATAAACACATGCATACGTATATGTCATTGAATCACACACACACACACACACACACACACACACACACACACACACACACACACACACACACACCAATCAATACATATTTGCACACATACACGCAGCAACTAACAGGACATGAACATAAACACATGCATACGTATATGTCATTGAATCACACACACACACACACACACACACACACACACACACACACACACACACACACACACATACACACACACACACACACACACACACAATTTCGTCAACAATACAGAATGTTTACGCACACGGAATTTGTTGATACTTACTCCGACACGGATAACACGACATATACCATATACACACACGCACACATTCAGACGAGAATATCCACGCACATATACACAGCAATAGAAAACAAACTTTCAATTGCGTGCACACACAAGTATACCGATACACAAACAGGCATGCGCAAAGAATGACACAAGCATGCACGAGACGATACAAAGTCACAAACGTGTGTGTGTGTGTGTGTGTGTGTGTGTGTGTGTGTGTGTGTGTGTGTGTGTGTGTGTGTGTGTGTGTTCAAGTGCCTCTTTTGGTTTGTGTTTCTGTAACTGCGTTTTGTGACGAGTACAGTCCTGCAACAGTACATTGCAGGACATTGTACAGGTACTCGTTACGGATATCAATTCGTGCTTTTCCACAGGATGGACGTATACTCGTGGGTACGTCGCTACTGCAATATTGTAATGGTGCTGATGCTACAGTACGACCAGTACCTCCCGGTACGTACAGATATGCATAATTAATCTAACTAGCCAGATGACGCGCCAGAACGAGCTCTTCAATGCAGAAGGAGCCGCGTCGTGAAACCCAATGCTAGGCAGGCCGCGTCTCGAGGACAGATGACGACGGTTGAACAGCACTAGCGCCTTACACGTAAGCGAAGCTTGCAGGCGTAACTAGTCTGGGCTGAAACCTATTTAAGCCCAGTGCAGTAGAGGGAGGTGACAGAACCTTTTAACAATTCCTTTGTTCATTTACAACATCTACTGCCCAAGTACAGCAGTGAAACATCTTTCATCAATTGCCTCTCGACAAACATCATTTTACCATCTTGCAACAACAGAACTAGACAGACTAGAACAGATTTGTGCTAGCGTTTAGCTTTCAGAGGCTAACCGCCACACTGGTTTCGGAGCTCTTTGGTCGACGCACGCTTTCGTTACTCGTTGATCTGCTTGAAGTTGTTTGCTTGAGTCGAGATGGCTTCTCTCGGAGCTGGACATTACGTCGTGTTGGTAATTCATGTCGGAGGAACTAAATCGTCGGATTTGAAGTTGGTGTTTCAGCGTGAGCCTCGTTCTGGTAGAACTTGGTTCCCTGCTGGCTCTGTCTTACCTAACGAAGAGCCTGTCGACGCTGCTATTCGCGAGTTACACGAGGAGACCGGTCTTGTTCTGACACCGGATGATTTGACGCTGTTGAGTGGTGAACCTGTTAACGTTACACTACCTCAAGGACGACAGCTTGTTTACGTGTACTCGGCGTCTATTCCTGTCCTGTTTGCTACCAGCAACTTACGTACACCTGCTCAGGTCGAGCAGATTGTTTTGGAACAGTCGACAGTTAATCCGGATGGCACTTACGTCGTCCCGGAAACCATCAACATTGACGGTCTGACACTTACGCCAGCACAGACTGGGTTACTTTGTGCTGAGAAGCACAAGAGTGACTTACTTCACTTTGGTTACGTGACTCAGTGGGAATCTTTCTATCGAGCAATGACACAACATGTTCCAGTCATGTATGACGACACCTCAATCCCGAGACAGCTTCACATGTACCCCCGGTTTACAACGGTCGACTCTGGTTCTGTCTGGCTGCTGATTGTTGGACACATCAACCGACTGACTGGAGTAGGGCCTACAGATTTACGAGTGGGAACGCCGATGCCTACCCACAACTTGGCAGGACTATCTGTGACTCTTACGGAGACTCAGCGTAAGGCAGCTATTACTTCACCGTACCAGAATGGTCAAGACCCACCTGTACTGGAGGATTGGCTCGAAGCTCAGCCTCAGCGTTTTGTAATGCTTGGGATTGCAGCTGACTCGTACAAGGCAGTGTTCTGGGTTACTTCACAGTTTTCTGGACTCCTTGGTGGATGGTGGTTGAACCGGAAAAATCAGCCTCCAATTCCATCTACGTACAACGACCTTGTTGCGGAGATACGCAAGTCTACGTTTCTTCCGAACATTCAGGACGACGCAATTAACGCTTTGCTAAGTTTTACGCAGAGCAGCACGATGAGTTACGCGCTTTTTACTAAGAAGTACAACGATTACTTACGTCGTTCTCGTCAAGACCTGACAGCTGAGGTACAGTGTGTACGCTTCATTACTGGCCTTGCAAACGTGGACCTCCAGAGACTGGCTAGAGCATACCGAGCTCAACAAAGTTACCGGATTACACTCGTGGAGCTACAAAACTTTCTGAATGACGTCGTGACAGACTCGCCGGAACTAGGCAATGCAAGGTCTGCTGCTGGACCATCTACCCAGTCCTCTCGCAAGCGCAACCTTGAGGACCCTTTTGAGGAAGCCTCTAACGTCTGGAAACGTAACAAGGGTGGCCGTGGACGAGGCCGCGGACGTGGACGTGGAGGTGGTAACAATGGTGGTCGTGGTGGCAACAATGGTGGACGTGGTCAAACATCCGGTCGCGAAGATTTTAATTCAATCGCAAATGCAATGACAGCTGAGGAGCGTAAGCGACACATGGACGAGGGACTTTGCTTCAAGTGCCACAAGAAGGGACACCGTTTGTTCCAATGCCCGGAGTTCAAAGGCAAGGCACCAATGCAACCTAAGAAGCAATGATGGTGGCAAGGCTGTTCTACAAATGAACTGGAGCAGCCGGCTACATCTACTGTTCATTCTGAGACACTGTTAGCGACAGAGCTCGTCGAGACTCCTTCGACACCTCCATCGACTACAGTTGCGACACCTGTAACGCAAGTAGCAGGTCGTCGTCGTCAGATTAAGCAGAGACAGAGTCGTAAACTTGTAACCAGACGTTCAGTTGATTGGAAACTGGTTGACTCAGTCTTTAACCCTCTGCATGCACGATTCAACTTCACGTTGGAGGGATGTGCTGATGATGAAGGTCTTAACTCGCACGGTGACTTACCTCACTGTTCGCCGAGTGACTCGATTCTAGACAGAGACTTAACATGAGAGAGGGTGTTCATCAACCCACCCTGGGAGTTAGCTGAGCAGATTGCGCAGCATTTTGAGGATTGTCGTCGAACATCTCCGACATCTACGATGGCTGTATTTGTACTACCGAAGTGGGCGAAATTCACTCAGGTGACTAAGCACTGGAGGCTTTATCAATAATTCCCAGCAAGGACACAGCTTTTTACACGTCAGTCACTGGAGAACCCAGCGCAACAGGAGGTGGTTGCTCCAGCCCCATGGCCTGTACAGCTGTGGTTAGTCGACGCAGATTGTGCGTTTAACGACTCACCAGAATCTACAGCACCTGATCAACCCGACTCGGTACCTGTACCAACAGACGAATCGGAACAGTCCATCGCTACGCTGCGACAATTTTCTTTGACAGCTACAGCCCTACTGACTGACCTCACGGAAGCTCGCCCGTTAATTCGAACTGAGCTGACTGTGAAAACTCCTGATGGCGGACAC
>JAPMLY010002834.1:0-40494 GCA_026401115.1 Tetraselmis chui
TGCTTGTAAATTTGGTACGTTTTATACGTTTGGTACGTTTTGATACGTTTCGGTACGTCGGCATGCCGCGTCGGATTTTTTGATATGAAGCTATCCCTAGAGGGGAATAATCCCTAGTAGATACTCCGCTGCTCGTTGCCTGAGCAATATATTTGCCTGAGAGAGATATTTGTACATAAGTAAATTATGTAAGTAGGTATTTCTGTATGATACTGTATACTACTACTGTATTGGAAATATCAATCGGCTATTATTTTATTATATCAAAGCCAACACGTTTCTTATCCCTGAAAATGTGGAAAAACGTTCCGAATAACGGACAGTCAGAATCCGAAGATATAACGAGCAATGCACGACATTTTCTGCCGGTACATTTGGTACGTTTTGGTACGTGGTTGTACGTTTGGTACGTTTTGGTACGTTTTGGTACGTTTTGGTACGTGGCTGTACGTTTGGTACGTTTTGGTACGTGGTTGTACGTTTGGTACGTTTTGGTACGTGGTTGTACGTTTGGTACGTTTTGGTACGTTTCGGTACGTCGGCATGCCGCGTCGGATTTTTTGATATGAAGCTATCCCTAGAGGGAATCGCATGTTCTCAGCGATAGTCGCTTGGGTACAGGTACCTGTTGTTGTACTGCTGAACTAAATTCATCATGGGTGATTCGCGTTGAGTGCCTCGGGCAAATTTGTCGTATCATCTTTGCTTACAAGAAGAACCAGATGAGCACGGACAGGGAAAGTGGGAGGGGAAACAAGAGGGCAAGAGTGACAAGAGGATCACGGAATCCAAAGCACAGCAAAAGGAAAGCACTACATTGTGCATAAACCTAGCAGATTAAACTAAGGAAACTCTTAAGCCACGCCGAGAATGCAACACGTGGAGGCGACAAGCGGCGCCTCACGCGCCGCTCGAGGAAGCACGGGGACGCTTGCGGCCCATGGCGCGGGTGAAGAGCGCCGTGGATGGAGAAGGCATCCCAGCCGAGGAAGAAGCGGCCTCCGTGCCGTCCGCAGCGGCGGACAAACCGCGCAAGACGTTGTCCGCGTGAGCAACATGGACGGCGAGAGAGACCTTTCGACGCCAGGAGGCCAACAACTTGCCCACGTGCATCCCTTTAGATGCGGCTGCCTGCTTGGCTAGCTCCGTCAAGAAAGCCGTGGCGTGGCCGCCAAGAGTACCAAATTCCGTGACTGCAAAGGGAATGAAGCGGATGTCGGGGCGACTCCTCAACCCCTCCGAGTACTTCTCGAACTTAGTCTTCTCAGCATGGCGGAGAGCGACTTCGGGTGACGGGGGGCTAGACACGCCGAACAAACCGGAAACCACGGCATCAAGGGCAAGTTTTGAGCCTCGGATGCCGTGATAGTGCAAGACACCCAAATCCGCGGGGAGACCATCGTTGCCGTTGGGGAGTTGAACTAACATCGTGGGATCTGTGAGAACCTCGACGCCAACCCCGAGTGCGCCACGAACCTCGGAGATGATTTCCGCAAGGGCCGTCACTAACCAAGAGTGAGCGGTGTGGACCGAAGCATCTCCGCCGCAACGAGCCAAATGGTCCGCAAAAGCAGTGGCCCACGCGTCATCCGACATGTCAACACCCGCCGACGAGAACGCACCCCGCATAGCTTGAACCGAGAGATGGCAAGAAGCACAAGCAGTGGGGGAGCGTAGAGAAGAGAGGATGCGAGATGAGGGTAGGCCGAAGATGCGACAGACCGCGACGCGGAAAACTGCGTCGTAGTGCTCAGGGAACTTGTCACGGAGCTCGCCCAGGCGACCCGAAGTAGGCGGGTCCGAAGCCAAAAACGCAAGGGCGCCATGGCCGAGACGAGATAGAAAACGCCTAGACTCCGGCCGAGCGCGGTTGGAAAACGTGGGAGCGAGCTTCGCGAAGCGAAAGAAGTTGACGCGCTCACTGATGTCGGCTTGTAGCTTTGGAAAGATATCCGTGGCAAACGCAGAAAGAGGGACGAGCGAGGGTAGGCCATCAAGGGACTGGGCGAGCTGCTCGTTGTTTGATCGGGCTTCGGCAACGCAGCCGGCGCGAGCCACCGTTGGACGTTTCGGGGGGAGCATCGCTAAGGCTGTGGTTATCAAGGGTTCAGACTCGGCGAGAGCGTGAGAACCGCACGCAGCGTCCAAGCGCGCCCACGACGAAGCGAGTTCTAACGACCACATGGGTTCGTTATCGCCGTCGTCTCCGTCCGGTGTACCATGCCTACGGGACACCGCTGTGGTCATAGCACTCGCTAACCGTCCATACGTGGTCGGCTCCATTGGAACATCGTCTTGGGAATCCCCGCGCACGCGAGCGTCTTGTGTTGTAAGGAAACGAATAGCTGAGCCCACTGCCAAACCGGCCGCTCCGACATGGGCCGCATCCGCCAAGGCAGCCAAATCCCCCACCCCCATGCCGCCGAAATGTATGGGAAGAGACATCTCGGAGCGAGTGTTGCTGGGTAGGCTAGCTGCGGGAAGGCCCAATATCTCAGCCGCCACATCTAGGGTGGCATTGTCAGCGCGCTCGAGGAATGTTACGACGGTGTCACCATAGCCCTCGCCCCTGCCAAGACCTCGGGGGATTGTACGGGCAAAGTGTCCGAAGCGGCGGTTGCAATGTTGATGGATACGAAGCGCAGTGTGAGTGTGCCGGTGAGCCGCTAGACCCTTTAGACGTTCGCCGTAGGCCTCATACTTACTTAAGGCCGTTTCGAACACGTCTCGAGCAAAATCGGGTGTACCCATTGGTCCCCCCAATACTTTCGTCCCTTCCGTGGAGACACTTACTCCCCGCATGATGTGGCCGTCGGGTAAGTTATCGAAAGCATCACCGACACCCAAAGGGGAATACGAACAGTTTTTGCGGATGGTTACTGTGAGGCCAACGCTAGCATACGCCTCCGGCATAGCGTCGCCAATAGCCACGAGAGACGCAGGGGGTCCCAAGAAGTGACCATCATCAGAATAACAGCATACAACGGATTCGTTCGGGGCAATCGCAGCCAACTGTTTGTATACCCGGGAGGCAACTCTTGCGAAGAACATGGCCCCGAGAACGCAACCTTGATGGACTCCACGGGTACTCGGGATGCGCATGGCCGGGCCGTGAGCATTTGATGAGTCGTAAACGTACAAGGTAGATGGACGGCCATACAACATAGTAGCGACGCGGAGCAACGGTCGAAGCGCGGGATTTGTTGACAACTCCTCAAACAAGGGACGCCGCAAGAACTCGTTGAACGCGTTGGATGCGTCGCCTTGCATGTCCGCCCAGTCCGGTGAAGCGTCAAGCGCGGCTCGAACCATGAATTGTACGATCTCAGCCCCGCCGCGGACGCCGACCCCAAATTGGTGCCGAGCAGCCAACCATTGAGACACTCCGTCACCAATTACGGCGAGAAGCGCGCGATTCGCAAAACGAACGAGAACGGAGCCAATTCCCATCGGGCGCAGCGTCCCGTTTTGGTCGCGAAGTTCTTGCTCTTGTGCGCGTCGTTGTTCGGGATCAAGCTTATCTAGCGGGATAAGTGTGACAGAGGCGAGGAATGAGGCAACGCATGGTGGAACTTCTGCATTCACGATGGCTTCGGCTAAACCGGTGAGAGTGCAAGGGGTACCCAACGCGCGAAAAGTTTCAAACCTCCAACCGTCGACGTGAGGACTAGACTTTCGAGGGCATCTAGCAACGACCTCCATGATATCAACTTCCGAAGCACGGAGTTTGATACGAGGGAGGGAGAAGGGATCCGGCAACACGTCCGCGAGGTCGTCATCGTCTTGTGGGTGCAACCGTGATAATTCCTCGTGCACCCCGCGATCACTTGCAACGGGGTTGGAGCTTAGGGCCTCCATGGCACGACGGTACTCCCCAACCGCAGCTAGATTAGCCGCCCGGTGGGCGACCTTGGCCGAGACGCCGTTATGAAAGGGTTGTGAAGGGGAGATGGGGTCGGTACCGGCCCTCGGAAGTGAGGTAGGTGGCGATGCCCGCCCATTGGTAAGGAATGCGTGAGCGCGAGCGGCGGAAAACAATGTATCGAGATCTCCTGACGCCCAATGGGCTAAGCGGTTGTCACGGTAATCAGCGACTGGGTCAGGGGGCAGATGCCCCGCGGAAGTGAAATCAGCCATGGGGCGCAAAACTAAGCGCGGAAATAAAAGCAACGCCGCCCAAGCCGCTTCCGCGGAAGCCCCTTGGCTAGCCCTACCGCGGAAAGACAAAACGCAACCGACGAGCTCCTCGAAGACCGGCTTGACGAGGCGTACCACCGAAGGGGGGACGCCGTTCGAGGACGTACCAGATCGGAAAGAAAGGAGGTAGGACTCGAAGAAGGCTTTGGAGTTCTCCCCACCAGTGGCCCCATGGTCAAGGCACCATTGGACGGCGGGGGGCAAGGACTGTGGATGCGGCGGGGACGGCCGACCGCGCGGAAGCGAAGCACCGCATGCCGGCGGTTGGGAGGGCGTAGAAGTACGGTGAGAGCAAGAATGTTGGTGTCTACTAAGGCCACCACTCCGAAAGTATCGTCCGCAAAAAGTGCACGGCGCGAGAAGGTGGCGATCGGTATCCACAACTGGGCAATTGTCGGGCGGGGGAATTGCACGTTGTCGCGGGGGAATTTAGGTGGGCGCATAGCGCTTGAAGGGTCGGGAACGACGCGGAGCAACTAACGCACCTTAAAGGAGCGGGGGAGCGCATTGAGGGAGTGGGGGGTAAAAACCGAGACGGAGTACTTCCATGTCGTAAGGCATGCGAAGGCGCTTGAGCATTAGGTGATGATGTCGGAAGGTCACCCGGAGCGGGGGCCATAGGGCGCGACCCGGCCCCGCCGCCGGGCGACCGGCCTAGAGGTGGCGGTGGAGGACGCCGATGACTATGTCCCGGCCGGGTCGCCGCGGCGGCCATCCGGGGTGGCACGTGCGTCGCGTCCTAAAATAAGTAGAGCACGTGGGGTCGAAGAAGGGGGGGGGGGGGGGGGGTATGTGGCTTGGACTATACCGGAAGTCGCCCGAGGTGGCGTTGTGGCGGGCCTTGGAGGGAAGATTCTCCGCCGACGTGGTGGGCTCCTCGATGCCGGTCCGTCGCGCCTCTACCCTCGCGGTGCTTTTGTGGTGGAGAGCCTTGGAGCTCGCGATGGAGATGCTCAAGAAAAGAGCAAAGAAGCTATTTGGTACCCGTGTACCAACCGCCGCAAGAGTCGGATGGAAACTCCATAATACAACGCCGTATCGTAGGTAGTGAGGCGCCCAGCGATAAAGGATGACCTTGCAAATAGCGGGCTCCGAGTACGGGTAGTGATTAGAATGAACTTAGCGGGCTGAGAGCAGTACTGACGTTACAGTACCCGTACACGGATAGCGATGACGCGTGCCGATGCCTTGAGCCTTGCTGAAGGGGATGACCACGCGCGGGCGAAAGTTGTAGCGGTACCGGTAGCGGCCAAGGGTCTCGAGGATGCCGATAATAGGGGCGGTACGGGTAGTTGTACCCGGTCACGGGTCGAGCGACGAATAAAAGATCCCGGGAGGGTCACGCTGGCGATGGTACAAATAAAACGCACCGGAGCCGCCGACGGCGAGTGACCGCGGACGATAAAAAGGAGAACTTTATGTATAGGTACCGCGCGATGCCACAGCGTAGGAGAGCGCCGAGACAAAAGCAAACACGAATAGGCGGGCAGGCGTCACGCTCACCGCTACCAAGTTCCGTGCTCGCGGGCTCCCGACCCAAGCTCAGCCGCACATGCGCATGCGGTAGCGGCGAATTGGGAGCGTTTTTCCATCTGCGTCTCTCTGCGTCTCTCGTTTGTCGTAGCATGGAATATACCACATACGTGAAATATCTAATTTAGCCCTAATTTATTATTATAGGCGTCTCAGAAATTTGCGGCGGCGGCGTAAATGAGAAAAACATCTATGAAGAGCACCGCAGTCGAAAAACAGCATCTCCAGCGCAAAAGTCAACCGCGCACTGCGGAGAAGCAACCAGTAGGTCCCACTTTACTGCATAAGCTGACCAAAAGGCTAAGTATTCAAGGTGCGGTGGTTGTGAGCGCATTTATTTGCGCCGTGTCCGCGCGGGTGACTCCAAACTCGGCAAGATCGGCGGCGGACATGTCGCGATGTCGAGTCCAACAACTAACCTTCCGCTTCTTGCTCGGGATGCATAGGGCGAGGGAGCACTCGGGGCACTTAAATGCAGTCCAAGTGATCCGATTTTCATCTTTGTAGCATATCACGCAGCGAGCTTGCTTGGTCTTCCCCGTTTTGCCGATGCCTATATGTTGAGGTATGATCACCCCACAAATCTTTCCCTCTGTGGTTGAACTGACGTGCAGCAAAGATAAGGCCCCAAAAACGCACCCATTTACAAATAGTTATAGGTCGAAAAGTACTACGTGGGCGGAGTGCTGAAGCATTGAGACGCTCTAAGTCGTCGTCGATGTTGCCAGGATACAAGTGAAGCCACAACGCCAAGAGGTCGACACCGCCATCGCGTTCAAGGATTCACCCACGCAAACCAGGTAACTCACCATTGGCTCGACGTAATATGGCTTCACTGCGCTTGTCGATAGTAGAGGGAGGGTCATAGTCGGGGCCAACGACCTTCCACGTAGCAGACGCATCCTTGCTGTTCACGACGACGATCGTTTCGGAAGGTTGAACTAGTAAACTCGCGACTGGATAGTTGGGTGGTACCTTTTGCGAAACGCCAAGCGCTTCCTCCTCGTCCGAATCAGCGCTAGGAAATCCCTCTTCTAGAGTAGGATCGAGCTCGTGCGAGTCCAAGTAATGAATATCGTTTAATGGCGAGCCCAAGTATGGAAAGACAGGTAGGTCTTTTTGTGCGGGCGATAGCACGTTGCGCTCGGTGCCGGATTGGGCATTCGCCGACGCTCCGATGAACCCACTCTCCGAACTCGCCGGGCAAATCACACCCGTAGGACGGACATAGGTTGGGCATGGCGTTTCTTGCATGTTCACTGTTGCGGGAAGGATGCATGAAGTGTCCACTGTGCACTTTGTTGTGCTTTAATGATGTACTCAAGGAAGAGGGCGGGCTGCTAGCGTGGCCGTAGCGGCGAGCAAAGTAGCATATGGTTGAGCGGTTGCCAAGGTTGGCGCTAGTGTGCTTGAAGGAGCGGACGTGACGACAAGGCGAGGCGGGACGAAGGCAACAGCTGGATATGATGGTGTTTGTTGTTGTGTCTGTTGCATACGAAGGTAACAACGATGTTAGTTTCCTGTTGCGTGTATTTTGAATTTAGTTTAAAAAGCTTTAAAAACTACGTTTCACCCCCACCTCGGAAAATGCCAAGCCCGACCCACACACTACAAGACTGCCGGCGAAAATCACAGAATAGACTCACAAAAGCATGTTCTTAATATCCCAGCGGATAAAATTGATAAAGAGTGCATACATGGGGAAAAAGAGCTGCGTTGTTGGGTTGCAGCTTTAAACAGTTCGACTTTTCGGTAGATGCGGCGCCATCATCCCACAACACACGCCATTCGTTAAAACCAACCGACTCCGCGACACGCTCAAACTTCAATGCACGTTGTTGGCGAACCTTGCCAGGCTTTGGGTCTTCTAAAGGCCCGCGGCGAGCCGCTACCCGACTACCAACTCCTATTGTCTCTCGCATGGGGGTCGTCTGCGTGATTGGTGGGGGATCGAAGTCGTGCGGCCGGTCAGCGCCCCCCCCCAAATGATATGACCGCAGGATTAAGCTCTTGGGGTCTCAAAGTAGGTATATTGACAAGGAGAATGAATTAAAATGAGTATATTCGGAGCAATTCCCCTCCCGTTTCGGGGTCTTTATGTGGGAAATATACCACATTTGTGGTATATGTACCACACATTTGCCCGAGGCACAAGAGTAAATCCTCAGGCGGTGAAAATGTCCTTATATTCGCAAAATATTTGGGTTTAACGGTTAGCTGACGTACCATCTTGAGTCCGCCAAAGGCAACGCGCGGAGACAAAGCGTCAAAAGCGCTGTAAATTGTCCGCGGTTGACTCCCACCTGCTTTACCATTAACTAAAGCAGCTCCTCTAGCTCGTAGCAACCACCTTCTGCCTTCGCGCTTGCCCATTCAGCTCGCGCAACAAGCATCGTAGCTCTCGTAGGTGCGCAAGGTGACAGCTGACACTCGACCGCGTCTAACACGGCCGAGACTCTTTACCATGCTCAAAATACGATGGCTACAGATAGAAAAGTCGTCGACGAAATTCGCGACGCGCCGGAATTTGTTACATAAGTAGAATTCAAACAACATGAGCAACGCTTACTCGCTAACGCTGCCGCATCAGAAGAGCGTCTTAATGGCCGGTTTCAACATGCCTTTACCGAACTAATTGCCACGCTTAGCTCGACCATCATCACTCAACTAGCAGCAGCAAAACAAGTCATCACACAACTAGCCAGTCCCGCCGGCGTAGACGATACGCCGAAGGGTGGAACTTTTGAGCACGACGCCCGTAGCGCACAGCTCCCGACCGAGCGACCATCGATCAACCTTATTGTGCGACCCTGGCCCCAGTCCCAGCGACGATGGTAACCCCAGCAGCGCTGCCAGATGAGGTCTACCACATCGACATATAGCTATGGGGACCCTACATTGCCCCATGCCTCGAGCTAACCCCGCGGCATCTCGACGGCCCACAAATCTAGAAGCTTACCTATGACACCTACCGCCACCTCTCCGCTCGCCGGCACAACGCCACACTCGAAGAATACTGCGCCACGACCTATCACGCCGCCTACGTCGCATGCGCTAACACGGCGAGCATATCAGCTATGGAAGACATTCAACATTACCCCAAGGACTCACCGGAATTCAAGGCGGGGGACGTCACCTTGCGTCAAAGCAACCACACCCAAAGCACGCTCGAGGAGGCCGCCCGTGTGCGGATATCCCACATCCGACACACCAAGGGCGGAGGGGAGACGAGCGATTCGGACCGCGTTTTCGTGGAACTCGCCTACGAGCGTTTCCTCAAAGCGCGACCGGACGTTGCCTTCTCCGAGTACGACAACCTACACCGAGCGTTCATCGACAAAACGCTCGAATGCTCTGTACTCGATAGCGCCAAAGCCGTTGCATGAACTGCCTTCGCGCGCAAGACACTTGACCGAATTCCCCCCGACCGTCCAATCCCTACCCCGACCCCAAGAATCCAACCCAAGCCAAAGCCGCCACCGAGAGATAACGCCGACACCAACGACACGAAGCCCACGAACCCTGACAAGAACGCCTGATGGTGTGACCCGCCGCACCACGTCATGCAACGACCGTTCGAATTTCATGCGTAACCGCGTGCGGAACAGAGTGTCCGAGTGGAAACGATTAGGCGTGAGCGAGCAAGTTCTAGGCTGAATTCGTAAAGGGGTTCGCATATCTTTTATCGGCGGCCGGCGGCTCCCACCTTTCAAAAGTTGCACCTCCGTGCTAGACGCAACAAAACAGTATCTCGCCTTCATGGACTCCGAGCTTCCACGATTCCTACAGTTGGGCGCATGAGAGCCGGGATAGCGCAGCATATGGGTTTCCAAAATGTAGTCCCGAAACCGGGCGAAAACAAATGGAGACTCATTATCGACCTACGGCCCTTCACAAGTATTGCAAGGACCACAAACTCACGTACGAGACACTCAAGCACCTCGAGAACCTGACGCGTGCCGGCGACTAGATGGTATCCTCCGACCTCGCGGACGGCTACTACACACTAAGCATACGGGAAGAGGACAAATATTTCCTTACGGTAAATTATCACGGCACGTTGCACAGACCAGCCGGCCTTCCGATAGGCTGGAAATGTAGCAGTTACTATTTCTTCCGGCTTACCGAGGTTTTTCTCCGTCACTTACTACGCGAACCATTGCCCATCCCCACCGGACACACCCCCAACATAGCTACGAACCAGCAAACCACGCGAACAACACCGTCCCGACGCTATCTGCGAAACTCGCGATGGAGGGGAGCCCGATTACTCCCGTACATGGGCGAGTTCTTGTTTTTTGCCGACATGAGAGATGCAGCTCTACAGCTCCGCGACCGCTTCTCGTGCCTACTAGACCGCCTCGGGCTAGGACGCAACCGCAAGAAAGGCCACTTGGAGCCTACGCAAATATGCGAGCACCTCGGACTCCAGATCGACACCACAACCTCTACTTTCCGAGCCGTTACCTCGAAACTGCAAGCCATCGCTACCCTCTCCCGGACCCTAATGCAACGCTCTACGCGAGACGCCCGTTGGCTACTTACCCGACAGCTCGCATTGCTCCCCAGGAAGGTGCAATGCCTATACCTCGCCATTCTAGGAGCCCGTTTCTACCTCCGCGAACTACACGACGTCCTCGCTACGCGCAAATGATGGGGAGGACGGGTGTGACTCAACTATCAGTTGAGACGAGGCCTCCAATGGTGGACCCAAGTCCCCTCCGCCAACAACGGACGCTCCATCTTCTCCCCCATCGAAACCGCCTACTTGCACTTCGACAACTCATGTTACGGCTGGGGAGCAATATTGAACGAATAGTTGGAAGCACGGGGATTCTGGTCAGCGACGGATCAACAACAACAACACATCCCCTCGAAGGAGTTGAAGAACGTGCGACTCACAGTCCTTTCGTTCCTACCACTCATGCGCGGGTGAAAAGTACTCATGCACGACGTGGTTGTTCTAAGCAGTGGTGGTTGTTCTAAGTCACCTCGCGTTCCTATCGCCGGCTGTGATGGACGAACTTCGAAAACTCTTGGAACTCATCGACACCAACAACATGAGTATACGCGCGCGCTATTTTCGATCCGTGGCCAACGTATGGGCCAACAAACTGAGCCGCGAAACAGGCAAGGATTAGAAGCTCAACCCCCGCATCTTCACTTACATGGACTCTCTGTGGGGCCCCCACTCCATCGACATGTTCGCCACGCAAGGCAACTCGCAGCTTCCCCGCTACAATTTCCGCTGGCGAGGCCCCACCTCCGAAGCCGTGGACTGCCTCTATCTTCCCGACAACCTCTAGACGGCGGAGACCAACTGGTGCAACCCACCTTGGACACTCCTCCCCGACCTCATCCATAAGTTACGCCAATTTGGCGCCGAAGCAACAATCATCGCGCCATACTAACCCGCCAAACAATAATACCAACTACTAAGCGAACTATCCGACGAACATATCGTACCCCCCTCCCGAGATTTATTCTTTCCGGGCAAGCGCGGAGCGTATGAGGGCGTCGGACCGCCCGTTTGGAGCGTCACGGCTTTCCGCGTACCACCCCGGCCTGGCTCTACCGGACACGAGGAACGCTCCACCCAACACCTACCGGCCGGACGTCCGCGCCCATGCCTCGACACGTCCAGACATCCGCGGACAACGACCACCAAACCGCACATGTGAAGTACCGACTCGTCGAACCGTCGGCCCACGCACCTTGGCACGCCTCGATGCGCAACCACGTCGGCGCACTCGTCGGGATGGACGCCCTGGGCGATCTCGTGCTCGACCTCCTCACCGGATCCCTCGCCCCCACCACCTATACAACTACGACACCGGAATGCCACGTTTCACGTTTTTTTGCAACGAAGAAGGAATCATCCCACTAGAGGGTACCGTGGCCGACATGCTTCGCTTTACAAAATGGCTTGCCTGGGCCGGAATTGTCGCGGCCAACAGCCTCCAACCCTCCTTCTCGGCAATCAACAAGTTCTTTTGCGACCACCTTAAGGAGCCAATGGCGTTGGCACCACTTCTAACGGACGCACGTCGGGGACTCGCCATGCAGCAACAGCCCATCACCAACCCCGACATTCGCGTACCAATCCCAGCCCCAATCGTACAACAAATGCTACTATTCGCCCACCGATACTACCGCGTGCTAACCTGGCAGCCGGACAACCTCGTAAAAATCAAGACCTTCCGCGCGATTCTCGCAGTCTGCACTCACTGCTATTTTTGCCGCGCTGAAACCGGCGTACGTTGCCACACAAACGACATCGCGGTCGATTGAACGGGCAGTAACATACTGTTATTCATACGAAAAGCTAAGGGAGACCAGCGTAGGACCGCGGCCGACAAACCGCTCCTACAACTCCCGATTACCGCATTACCGCTACTAGCAGACCTCCTGGAGGCGTTTACCGTTGGACCCGAGGGTCGCGTGACACGTCAAGAATAAAGGCGAGCTAGGTTGGGCTACTTGCGCCAGCGCAGTGGAGGGAGGAGACAAGTCGATAATAATTTCCATGTTTTTTCGAAACAGTTAGGCTATTCTTCATGCATTAGTCGTAATTACTGTTTTTTACGCATGATACTCTCAAGCTCTCAAGCAAAGTGTCACACTCATGCCTTGATGCACATATCGCACGAAACACCATACACACGAGGGCAAGAAAAATATGGAAAGACAAAAGGGGGGAAGAGTAGCAAAGGAATCGCGGAATCTAAGATACAACAAATTAAGGGAAGCATTAAAATGTGCATTAAGGCTAGGGATCGATGATATCATCCGGACTATATCGACGTACTTCGTGGTATTTTCGGAGATCCCGAATGCGAAATATACCCGAAATCACAGCGAAATGTGCATGAAAAATCGACGGTGTGCACATCCCAAAAAAAAAACGCGTGGAGGAACACGAGGAGCTCCCACATAACGGTGGAAAAGTAACACGCGGAGGAGACACGCGGTTGTGGCAGTTCGCTTAGAGAACAAACCGTGTAACAATTTATTATTGCTAATGTAGTCAGAACGTGCGAGAACGTAGCTGTTTGCAAAATAATTGAATGTTATTTAAGAAAGAGAATGAGAAAAATGACTTGTCACCCCCGCCCTCCACTGCGCGGGCTTAAATAGTCTAGTCTAGCTCACCTTCAGTCTTGAAATGTCACTCGACCCTCGGGAGCACGTCGCATGAAACGTGCCGATTGTCGCCTCGGACACATGTGATAAGGCGCGTCGCGCCGCTTAGTTAATCTCACATGTAAGCGCGTTAGAAATGTACTCGGACGTGAGCTTACTACATAGGATATGTAACTGCGGGTGTACACTTCCTCGGAGTGTACGGAATGCAACTAGTAGCGATACGCACTGGTCCTACATTTATATGTATTGCAATAGTACAATACTCGCCCCACTCGTACCCTCCCCTTGTAGACGAAGTCGAGAATAAGTCTCAGGCCATCTCTATAATCAACCTCATGCCACTTGTGGTAGGTCTTCAACTCCGCCGATGGAGTTATTACGCGTGGGTCAGTCTCGTTGGGTGCGTTGTCCGCATGAAGTCCATGTACTCTTGGCGATTGGCAAAATCGAGCCAATCAGGTATGTGAGTCCAAGATATATGGTAACGCAACTATACGTTGTACTTCATTTAAGCGATGCCAAGCAAGTGGGATCTTCTCATCCTTGACCAACAACTGTTGGAAAAAAAACTGGTACGGGGGGGTTTCGAGTAAATGTTTCCGTACCCGACATCTTTTGCGGAGAGGCGACTCGATCAGCGAGTTCGACCAATCTCTCCCCCAGTCAGTTTGCAGTTGTCGAGAGGCTGCCTAAGGCACAATATCAAGGCTTATCGCAAAGGCACTCAACTTACAAAGGCAGCCCCTTGACAGCGTAAACCATGGGGAGGGTCCGGACGGATTCCACATGATCAAACATGTGTTGGAAACCGACATAGACGGACCGGGGACATGAGAAAATCTGGCTCGGAGGCATGAGCGCCAACTGGACACCGTTTGCAGACTCCCTTTCTCCCCGGCCCCCGAAAAGGAAGGGAAGTCTAGGCTAGGAGGCTAGCTGCGACGGGAGGAGCAACGATTTTCTCGGACGGGTGAGCGCGTGGATCGGGACGGGACCGTCGACGACATGTGCAAGGGGTTTTTCGCATGCCTTTCACCTCCCCCAGCTCCGGCGCGATCGGGGTCGCACAAGAGCAGAGGTCACGTAGGCCCGTCGCGACGAGCGCTTGATAACTAGCGACGACTAGGCTGATTAGCACCCTCGAATCGGCCAGAGCAAGCCTCGCATCGTGGAGAATAGCGATAAAAACATTTTTCATACTAGTATACATTCACTGTTTACGTGCATGAATTTGACGATATTGTTATTGCCATTGGAGAAGTTGGAATTATTGGTTCACGGCGTACTAAACCCATTCTAGCATCGCAAACACCTACACTAGATTGGATAAGGGGACGCACAAAGACAACAACTGTTAACTCGGTATTGTTGCAAACGATTTTCAACATGCAATTTTCAATTGTAAGCGCTCTTGAGGAGCTGTAGAAGCTGGAATTGAAGATCGCATTGGCAGCATCAAGTCTGGCGGTTTCTCAAGTGAGAAGCCAAAATTAGTCTCAACCGGAGTGTGCTCAATTCCTAACGCACGACTAGCGTCGTAGGAGAATTCGACTCGTGGCAGCCAAGCAACACAATCACTTCCGTCGTAACATGTATAAAGACTCGCACAAGACGTTGGAACGTAGAGTTAACCCGATCATTAAGGCCGTTAGTTTTAGGATATCGACTGGAAAACATGTTTAACTTAGTTCCTAAGCGTCTCCAAAGTGTCTAACAGAAAGCGCTGACAAATCGCGGGTCTTTGTCTCTAACCAAAACACGCGGAAGGCCATGTAAACGGTACAAACCTTGTAAAAAGACGCTAATTGTTTCCTCATTAATAATCTTATTTGTACGAGTGAGCCATCCGCGTCAAGTGGTCAACCACCACTAACACACCGAAAAAACCTGCACGTACATGTAAGTGAGTTAGAAAATACAATCCAACAATGTGCCATGGTAGAGGCGGAACATGTAGTGGATCGAGAGCAACGGCCATATTGGGTCGCTCCTTGGCGCGTCGACAAACAACACATCTTTGACAATAGTCGGTTACGTCTTGTCGAATACGACCCCACCAAAACCAGTCTTAGCTAGCGTAATTGCGTAGTCTCTGTAGAAAATATATTGTCGTGTAACTCGAACAATAGTTTCGGCTTCAACGTTGGGTCGCTCGGAATGCACAATCGTGCATTTTTCGAGAAACAACCATCGCGGGCAACAATCTGTCCATCCTTTGACCACGCACCCTCGTCCCCATAAACCGAGTGTTTGGTGTAACCCAATCGAGCCATTTCAATAACTTCCGGGTATAGCTGTATGTCATCAGCAGTTCATTGCTTAAGTCAAAGTCCAAATTCAGTGAAGCCATCGCGGCGTCATTGTTTCTCGGCAGTTGGGACTGTTCTCGAGGATTGACGGTCGGTGGCACATCACCATCCCAAAACATCGGGAGAGTGGGTTGTGCGTAAAAATCCGTCAGTCGACTGAAAGGGTCACCCTCGTTCATGCTCCCAATACGATTGGCCAAAGTCATCGTACCCGTAAACGGTTGTAAATCGAGTACGTAACGCGCATGCCGTTTGTTCAACTTATCATTTGGTTGCTTGAGCTAATGGCGCTGTGTGTTGTGGTCCGAGGCCACCACGAACTTGGAACAACCTTCAAGGTAATATCGCCTATGCTTGACAACTTCGCAGACATCTAAGGCTTCTGTGTCGTAACCGGAGTTAAAATTAACATGCTCATCATTGTTAAGTTTACGCGCCAATTAAGAAACGGGTTGACGATATCCCTTCTTATCTTGCAATAAGAAAACTGTAATCCCCACTGCCGACGCATATGTAACCACGAAAAACGTCGCGTCTCAGCAAACTTCCGGAAGGACTAGACATGGCGCGGAAATTATACGCATCTTGAGAGTCTCACATGCTTATTCCATGCATGTAGGTATCATCACAATCTTTTGTGGCTGGGACTTCCTCAAGAAGTCCGTTAACGGGTCCGACAGATCACTAAAGGGATGAATGAAATTTGCGTAGAAATTGCAAAACCGTACAAAACTACGAACTTCATGTTGTGTCTTAGGCACCGGCCACCTCTTGACGGCCTCGACTTTCTTTGTCGAGACAGAGAGCTTGCCGCTGGAAATAGTGTAGCCCAAGTACTCCATCTCCTGCATGCCGAAGAAACATTTCTTAAGACGCACCTTAAGACTCTCCTCCTTGATACATTGTAAGACAACACGCACATGTTCATGTTGGCGATGGGAGTAAATGGTTACACGTAGGGTCGTGCCGGCCCCACCAAGGGGCCGGCTGTGGTGACTAGAGAAGTGAGAGGAGAGAGATGGCGGCCGGCGAAGGCACCAGCAAGGGCCGGCCGACCGCCACTAATAGGGTATAGCATAACACTAAGTACTATGATGACAAATAGCTACCTTGTACATAAGCACTAGGCAACGGGATGCTATTGCGAAAGGGGGGAGACAACACGAGCAGCCCCCGTCTATGCTTTCGCGTGGCTACACGCTCCCAACAACCTTGTTGGCTTTGCTTCTTCCTCGACGGTCGCTTTCATGCGTCGACTAATTCACCCGCGGACAGTTTTTCCCGCTACATGTCAGAATAGTATATTACGCAGTATATTTGGAACCGCTTCATATCGGCAACTCGCCGGTGGCGGCACGTTCTAGTGAGCGCATGTCGCTACACCTACCCGGTTAGAGACACACGCTACAAGCACTGCACCTCCGAGCAAGATGGCACCTTCCTCGACGCAACCTAGGACGACCTCAATACCTCGGCTACCTTGAGGGGGAATGTTAGCACTAGCATCCCGTTGCCTAGTGCTTATGTACAAGGTAGTTGACTTTCACTAACTCCCCCCTCAAGGTAGCCGAGGTATTGACGTTGTCCTAGCTTGCGTCGAGGAAGGTGCCATCGTGGTCGAAGGTGTAGTGTTTGTAGAGTGTGTCTCAGGCGGGGTAGGTGTAGCGACATGCGCGCTCACATGAAGGTGTTGCTACCGACGAGTTGCCGATATGAAGCGGTTCCAAGTATACTGCGTAATGTACTAGTCTGACATGTAGCGGGAAAAACTGTCTACTTGCGAATTAGTCGACGCATGAGAGCGACCGGCGAGGAAGAAGCAAAGCCAACAAGGTTGTTCTGAGCGTGTAGGTACGCAAAAGCATAGACGGGCGCTGCTCGTGTTGACTCCCCCCTTTCGCAGTGGGAAAGGTTAGCTCCTCGCTAAGTTAGGCGAGCGTTGCGGCGTTGCCTCGGGAAAAAACAATAATAGTACTAATCAAAGGCGCCCGCCGGCGGCGCAGCGGCGGCGGCCCCGGAGGGGGGTGCGCTCGCAGGCCCGTCGGCATCCCCTCACCTCCCCGTGGTGGGCGCTGGAAACCCCGTAGCCGTGCCAGGCTTGGCACGGTAGGGGGCTAAGAGGGCCGACAGCTCGATCCGTGGGATCAGCAGCTGTCGGGAAAGCCATGTACAGAGGGCTTTTGAAAAAATAATTTCTGTGCACTACCGGCGCCAAAATCTCCCGCTCGGCCCGTCCGATATGTTTTTCGCGTACAAATACTCCTAGATACAGCCTTACTTTTAGGAGTGGGGCATGTACTACGGCAGCGTTTGATGGCGAGGAGGGTATGGCCGGATCAGCGGTGGGAGGCGGGTGTTGGAGCTGGTGGTGGCCAGCCGGGAAGCAGCGCCAGGAAAGGGCGCTCGCTAGCTGTCGACCAGCCCTGTGCCGGTCGAACCTTGCCGAGGGGTGAGGCAAGACATGGCACAGGACGGTGGCTAGTCGCAGACGGAGGAGCGGCTGCAGGAGGCTGCCGGAAAGCCATGTACGGAGGGCTTTTTGGATATTAAAAATAATGTCCGTACCCGGCGTCGAGCTAGTTGGGGAGCAGCACCAGGGTAGGGCGCTCACTAGCGCGTCGCTACGTCGTCCAGCGTCATCTCCCGGGGGGAGGAGTACGCTGGGACGGCAAGGAGGACAGTCGCGATGGGAGGAGCGACACGATCTAGCGGCGACGACCCTTTGGGTCGGCGCCGCCGGCAAACCCGGCACGGAGGGTTTTGTTTCATTCCGGGCGCCCGCGGCCCGCCGGATCCGGCTACGGTGACCTGCCCCCCCCCCCCTCTTAGACACCCACTACCCCGACAAACCTTCATACTCCTAGGGGTCCTTGAGCGTGGGCCCGGGTGAGCGCGGAGGCCCCCGCTCAAGAAAAGGCTGCTCGGTGGACGCGCGATTAGAGGGGGGAGGGTACGGCCACAGGCCGGAAAACCGACGGGTACCCGGGAACCAGACTGAGAAAAAACCGGGGAAATGAGCGGGGAAAATTCAGGCGCGGAGGCAGGAGCGCTAGTTTTTTCTATGTCTATGTGTCTCGGTCCCCCCCACATGTCCTCGAGGTGATGGGGGACCTCGACACGGAGGACCGCCGCGTCGGTGGACGCGGCAAGACCTTGGGGCGGGGTTTACGGGATGGAGCGGCGGGATCGACGAGCGACCGCGCGAGGAGGGGTTTTTGCCAGCCTTTCCCCTCCTACCTTCGGCAAGACCGAAGTCACGCGGGAGCTAGATTAGGCTGGCCCGTCGTCCCTCCCGAACGCCGACCGGCCTAGGCCGGTCGACACCCCGGTTCGGCGGGAGCGGGCCGTGCATCGTGAAGGTCGAGCAGCAGTTTAGTTTTGCATTTCTCGACAAGTGGATTTATTCTTAGATATGTTTTTCTTGATTACAAAATTATTACGCTGTTCCTGCCATTGGAGAGGTTGGGATTAGTGGTTTACGGTCTACCTCACGCTTCTAAGTCATGTATGGCATAGCATAAGGGGGGGCCCAGAGACGACAGCCGGTTCTTACAGGTATTGTTGTAAACAATTTCAGATTTCAAATTACTAATCAAAGTACGCACGGCCCGAGTTTTCGCGGGTCGGTTTTAAACAATCAGATCCGGTCGAGAGCATTGGTAGGCTGAAGGCTAGATGAGTCTGAAAGTTGGGTTGGGCGAGCGTGGCGCCGGGCGCTTTACACACGCTCTTCTCCTTTTCAGGTGAGAGATGGTAGGACAATCGCGGGCAACTGGCTCGAAGGCGAAGCTTGGTGTCGGTTGGACGATGAATTACTAGCGTGGTGCCGAGCCCTTTCCACACGCTCGACTCTGTTTTACGTGGGAGCAGGTAGGACTAGCGTGACGCCGATCGCTTTACACACGCTCTTCTCTTGTGTAACTTGGTGGAGGGCCCATAATCTGTTGGTGATGGAAGTAGATGGTTACACATAGGTCGTGCCGTCCCCATGCACAAGGGGGCCGGCTGTGGTGACTAGAGAAGTGAGAGGAGAGAGATGGCGGCCGGCGGTCACTGGAAGGGCCGGCAGACCGCCACTAATAGGGAATAGAGTACCGCTAATAGCATAACACTAAGTACTAGGATGGCAAATAGCTACCTTGTACATAAGCACTAGCCAACGGGATGCTAGTGCTAACAGTTTCATGTATTCCTCAACTATACGATTGTAAATGCATACGTCATTGAGGTACACAGTAACGAACTTGTGTAAAATGTCTCGTAGAGTCTTGTTCATCATCCCTTGGAAGGTCTTTGGAGCATTGCACAGTCCGGAAGTGGTGGCCACTCATTCCATAAGTTCATCAAGAATTTAAAATGCCGCATTATGAACATCTTCCTCCCTTACTCAAACTTGCCATAACCCTTACGCCAAGTGCAGATGCGTGTCGAAATTTACGTCCTTTAATAACATGTCTAAGGTGTCACCGACATGAGGTAACGGGCAGTCATCCTTGCGAGTCGCCTCATTTAGGCCACGGTAGTCGACGCACAAACGACGAGAGCCGTCGGCCTTTCTGAAAAATATAATCATCGGAGAACCAAATTCGCTGCGACTAGATCGAATAAATCAAGCAGTAACTGTCGATTCAACTCATGCCGTTCAGCAAGCGACAAGCGGTTAAGCCTCTGACGCCGCATTGGTCCGGTAGTGTAGATCGATTGATTCCAAGGTTGACTAACATGTGGAGAGTCGACATGTTGTAGTAGTTCCGGGAAGTCATCGAAGAGCATCTTGCGTAAATCTTCTTGGTGGTCGTCGCTAACCTCGTCGCCAAGATGAAATTCAGTTCGAGATTGCTGATCACTAGCCGCTAAATGTATGGTGTGAAATAATCCGAAGTCCGGTCTTTAGCTCGAGCATATATCTTCATCAACTTCTGGACGACTTATGTCGACGACAAGAGAAGACACTCGGGACGTCACAGAATCAGTTGGTTCTCGACTACATTTCCATCATCCATCAATGTAAAAAGCCGATCAACACCACATTAAGTATCGCTTGTTCATCGTCCAACCATTGTAAACCCAACACGATGTTGGCCGCACGCAAATCGCGTAGAACGTGAAACGTAGGCACAAAGTCATGCTTAGCGAAGTGAAAGATATGTGACACCCGTGTTGAGTTTACTCGTTGTAGTCGAACATGGGTCTTGGTAGGCGACTTCCGCGTATGTAAAACCATGAACGTAACAAAGTCTTCCAACAGTCGGTTCAATTTGCCGATATTGTTGTAATACAAATTCAATTCTAATTTCTTCCGAGACGAATTCCTGCGTCGCAGCGCAATCCACCACCGCTGGTTGATGTCGCTTAACATCCGAAGTAAGACACAAACAAAATGATTTGCAAAAGAGGGCGAATTTCGGTGTAGTAAGAGAGAATAGCTTAAAAAGTAATTTGGCGAAGTCGTTTCTTACTGACAAAGTCCAAATCGTCGTCTTCTTGTGCATGTAGACCCTCCGTCGGTGTTACATCCGGTGTCAATGGAAGCGGACATTCCGAATCCACCAGCCAAAGCTAGGCATGCCATGGAGGAGGCGTCACCTCCTCCTAGAGGGTTGCGGTCGCTGTCGGTTGTAGAGTAAATAAATGCATGCGGGCATGAAACTCTTGGTACAACTTCCAGAATGTAGTGAGCTTGTTGAATTTAGCCCGTTGAGGGAGAACGAAAATGGCTAAGGTGGAATGTAACGTTGTACGCCGATACTGCTCCAAATGCGGTCCCATATTGTTCGCGAGTTCCTAAGGTTGGTTAATGCAAACCCGTTCACCGGCTAAGTCTCTCTCCAATGTTGAGGCAGTAGGAAAGCAGTGAGGTAAGTCCCCGTGCAGATTCAACCCATCATCATCAACACACCCCTCGATGGTGAAAGAGTAATATTCGGCATGCAAAGATGCAAAGACCGAATAGACCACTTCGCAATCAACGGAACATCGAGTTTTTACAGGTCTACGATTCAACCTTGGCTTACTCTGCCGACGGCGTCCGGCTTTACGAATTGCAAGACCTCCTCTTGTTTTGTTGTCGTCTCCACTACATGTGTTGTCGAAGTAAAGATTTTAACTTAAACAACAGCTAGTGGTGCATGGTGGGCGGTAGAAGTAGTAGCCGACTGCTCTTGTCCATCTCCAAGGCATCTTGGCCACCATCAATCTTGTTTGTCCGCTTTGCCCTCTGACTCAGATTGCAACATCGGGCACTTAGAGTGACGATGCCCGGGCTTATGGCACTTGGAACAAAATTACTCATCTCGATGACGTTGTTGCTCCTTTGGTATGAGTACCTTCACGATGGCGTTAAAATCGACGCATCGCTTGTGAAGCAGCTTGCCATTGCCCTAGCCTCGAGTCTTGTCCTTCGGACCATCTTCATGTTTGTCCGGACGAGGTTTCTTGCCTCCATCTCCGCCATTTCTTGCCTCCGAGTTGCCATTTCCACTAATCTTCAGATTCAGCCCATCATCATCAACACACCCCTCGATGGTGAAAGAGTAATATTCGGCATGCAAAGATGCAAAGACCGAATAGACCACTTCGCAATCAACGGAACGTCGAGTTTTTACAGGTCTACGATTCAACCTTGGCTTACTCTGCCGACGGCGTCCGGCTTTACGAATTGCAAGACCTCCTCTTGTTTTGTTGTCGTCTCCACTACATGTGTTGTCGAAGTAACTTAAACAACAGCTAGTGGTGTGTGACGAGTACAGTCCTGCAACAGTACATTGCAGGACATTGTACAGGTACTCGTTACGAATTCCAATTCGTGCTTTTCCACAGGACGGACGTATACTCGTGGGTACGTCGCTACTGCAATATTGTAATGGTGCTGATGCTACAGTACGACCAGTACCTCCCGGTACGTACAGATATGCATAATTAATCTAACTAGCCAGATGACGCGCCAGAACGAGCTCTCCAATGCAGAAGGAGCCGCGTCGTGAAACCCAATGCTAGGCAGGCCGCGTCTCGAGGCAGATGACGACGGTTGAACAGCACTAACGCCTGACACGTAAGCATAGCTTGCAGGCGTAACCAGTCTGGGCTGAAACCTATTTAAGCCCAGTGCAGTAGAGGGAGGTGACAGAACCTTTTAACAATTCCTTTGTTCATTTACAACATCTACTGCCCAAGTACAGCAGTGAAACAGCTTTCATCAATTACCTCTCGACAACATCAATTGCAATCTTACGACACAGAGCTAGACAGACTAGAACAGATTTGTGCTAGCGTTTAGCTTTCAGAGGCTAACCGCCACACTGGTTTCGGAGCACTTTGGTCGACGCACGCTTTCATTCGCTTATTGAACTGCTCGACGTTGTTTGATTGAGTTGAGATGGCTTCTCTTGGACCTGGTCATTACGTGGTGTTGGTAATTCACGTTGGAGGAACTAAACGGTCGGATTTGAAGTTGGTGTTTCAGCGTGAGCCTCGTACTGGTAGAACTTGGTTCCCTGCTGGCTCTGTCTTACCCAACGAAGAGCCTGTCGACGCTGCTATTCGCGAATTACACGAGGAGACCGGTCTTGTTTTGACACCGGATGATTTGACGCTGTTGAGTGGTGAACCTGTGAACGTTACGCTACCTCAAGGACGACAGCTTGTTTCCGTGTACTCTGCGTCTATTCCTGTCCTGTTTGCTACGAGCAACTTACGTACACCTGCTCAGGTCGAGCAGGTTGTTTTGGAACAGTCGACAGTTAATCCGGATGGCACTTACGTCGTCCCGGAAATCATCAACACTGACGGTCTGACACTTACGCCTGCACAGACTGGGTTACTTCGTGCTGAAAAGCACAAGAGTGATTTACTTCACTTTGGTTACGTGACTCTGTGGGAATCTTTCTATCGAGCAATGACACAACATGTTCCAGTCATGCATGAAGACACGTCTATCCCGAGACAGCTCCACATGTACCCCCGGTTTACAACGGTCGACTCTGGTTCTGTCTGGCTGCTGATTGTTGGACACATCAACCGACTGACTGGAGTGGGACCTACAGATTTACGAGTGGGAATGCCGATGCCTACCCACAACTTGGCAGGACTATCAGTGACTCTTACGGAGACTCAGCGTAAGGCTGCCATTACTTCACCGTACCAGAATGGTCAAGACCCACCTGTACTGGAGGATTGGCTCGAAGCTCAGCCTCAGCGTTTTGTAATGCTTGGGATTGCAGCTGACTCGTACGATGCAGTGTTCTGGGTTACTTCACAGTTTTCTGGACTCCTTGGTGGATGGTGGTTGAACCGGAAAAATCATCCTCCAATTCCATCTACGTACAACGAGCTTGTTGCGGAGATACGCAAGTCTACGTTTCTTCCGAACATTCAGGATGACGCAATTAACGCTTTGCTAAGCTTTACACAGAGCAACACGATGAGTTACGCGCTTTTTACTAAGAAATACAACGACTACTTACGCCGTTCTCGTCAAAACCTGACAGCGGAGGTACAGTGTGTACGCTTCATTACTGGTCTTGCAAACGTGGACCTCCAGAGACTGGCTAGATCACACCGTAGCTACAGATGCTTCCACAGTGGGGATTGCAGCAGTCCTGTTGCAAGACCAAGGAGGCGGTCTTCAACCAGTCTCTTACTGGGCGCGTAAGCTGAATTCAGCTAAGCGTGGTAACACTTACTCTGCGTACGACTTAGAAGCTTTGGCCGTATGCGAAGCTGTCAAGCATTGGAGGTGCTATCTTGAAGGCTGTTCTAAGTTCCTTGTCGTAACAGACCACGACACACTGCGGCACCTGCTCAGGCAACCGAACAACAGGCTGAACAAGCGGCAAGCAAGATACCTGCGGGATTTGCAACCGTTTGTGGGCTCGATGACACTTGCATATCGCAAGGGAGCTCTGAACGAAGCTGACCCGTTAAGCCGGCGACCAGACTTCGTACCTCAGGCCACAGTACCCTTATTTTGGGATGGCGAGGTTCCGTCAGATCGAGAATTACGACGGAAGTCCCAGCTGCTGTTTGAAGACGCACAGTTAAATTCACTGACTGTTGACGCGTTGCAGCTGAGCCCTGAGTTCGCTGATCTCATTCGCGAGGGGTTCTCACGAGATTCGTTTTATGGGGACGATGGTGAGTGGACAAGAGACAGCCGGATAGAAGCCAAAGACGGGTACTTTTGGCGTCTCAATCGCCTCTGTATTCCACAGAACTCTGAGCTCCGACTGAAATTGATCGCAGAGCTGCACGAAAGTTCGTCAGCCGGTCACAGAGGAGTTGCTAGCACTCTTGCTAAAGCACTCGACAGATTCTGGTGGAAACGAATCCGCCAAGATGTGAAAGATTTTTGTGAACGCTGCGTCGTGTGCCGACGAGCGAAGATTCGACCTCAGATGGCCGCGACTCTTTACCCGTTACCTGTTCCACCCAGACCGTGGCACACAGTTGGTCTTGACTACCTGACACACTTGCCTGAGAGCAACGGCTTTAACAGTGTGCTGATTGTAGTAGACCATCTAACTCGAATGGCCCATTTTCTGCCATGCACAGAGTCGATTACTGCCGAAGAAACTGCAACTTTGTTTTTACAGGGAGTCTACCGTTTACATGGACTGCCCCGAGTGCTGATCAGTGACCGCGACCCGAAATTTGTCAGCGCCTTCTGGCAGACATTGTGGAGACGCCTTGGAACGCGACTAAACATGTCTACCAGCCGACACCCAGAAACAGACGGACTGACAGAGCGCGTGAACAGCACGTTTCAACAGCTTATTCGTTGCTTCTGTTGCTATGATGGCTCCAACTGGTCGACACTTTTACCGCAAGTGGAGTTTGCGTACAACGCTTCGCGTGCACTTGGAATTGAGCACACACCGTTCGAGGCTAACTTTGGTTTTTCTCCTGAGGAGCCTCCTGACCTGCTCTTCAACATGCGACCATCGATTCCTTTTTCGCAAGACGCAACAGAACGGTTGAGATTGTTACAGGAAGTACACAGCTTGGTACGCTCAGTGTTACAACTACACAAGAACGAGATGCAAGCGCGCACAGAACCGTCTACAGCGCCACACTTCGCTAAGGGAGACAAGGTGTCAGTCGTCACAGCAAATCTTTTTCTGCGAGGACAGCCGAACAGGAAACTCAGAGACAGACAGCTTGGCCCTTTTTCAGTGGAGGAGCAGATTGGGAAACACAGTTACAGATTACAACTTCCAGCGACAGTACGCTTACATCCTGTGTTCCACGTTAACAACTTAAGACCCTGCTCTACCGCTCTGCTACGGCCAGCTGTCCCGGTGACTGTCCCTGAAGGAGACGACGAGGAGTTTGACATCTCACACATCTCTGCTGTGTGCATCAAGTCGCTACCTGGGCGACGAGGCAAATATTTGCTCTTCATGACGCATTTCAGTGATGACGACATTCCACCTGTCTGGCACCGATTGAACGAGGTGCATCGAACAGTTGCGTTACAAGAATTCTTGGAGACGCCCAAATGGCGCAAGTTCGCCAAGACTCAGGCGTACATTGAATTTATGCACGCTCACCCAGCGCGCATTCCTGAGTCCCAGTAATTGCTTCAGTAAAGGAGCCAAGAACCACGGAGGTCTGCCTCGCGGCGACCTCATTGATCTGTCAAGAGGGGGAGGGTACGAGTGTGACGAGTACAGTCCTGCAACAGTACATTGCAGGACATTGTACAGGTACTCGTTACGAATTCCAATTCGTGCTTTTCCACAGGACGGACGTATACTCGTGGGTACGTCGCTACTGCAATATTGTAATGGTGCTGATGCTACAGTACGACCAGTACCTCCCGGTACGTACAGATATGCATAATTAATCTAACTAGCCAGATGACGCGCCAGAACGAGCTCTCCAATGCAGAAGGAGCCGCGTCGTGAAACTCAATGCTAGGCAGGCCGCGTCTCGAGGCAGATGACGACGGTTGAACAGCACTAACGCCTGACACGTAAGCATAGCTTGCATGCGTAACCAGTCTGGGCTGAAACCTATTTAAGCCCAGTGCAGTAGAGGGAGGTGACAGAACCTTTTAACAATTCCTTTGTTCATTTACAACATCTACTGCCCAAGTACAGCAGTGAAACATCTTTCATCAATTACCTCTCGACAACATCAATTGCAATCTTACGACACAGAGCTAGACAGACTAGAACAGATTTGTGCTAGCGTTTAGCTTTCAGAGGCTAACCGCCACAGGTGCATGGTGGGCGGTAGAAGTAGTAACCGGCTGCTCTTGTCCATCTTCAAGGCAGCTTGGCCACTATCAATCTTGTTTGTCCGCTTTGCCCTCTGACTCAGATTGCAACATCGGGCACTTAGTGTTAGAGTTGGGAACGGATAGTTACACATAGGTCATGTCGGCCCCACAAGGGGGCCGGCTGTGGTGACTAGAGAAGTGGGAGGAGAGAGATGGCGGCCGGCGAAGGCACCGGCAGGGCCGGCCGACCGCCACTAATAGGGAATAGAGTACCGCTAATAGCATAACACTAAGTACTATAATGACAAATAGCTACCTTGTACATAAGTACTATGCAACGGGATGCTAGTGCTTACACCCCCCCTCAAGGTAGCCGAGGTCTTGACGTCGTCCTAGCTTGCGTTGAGGAAGGTATCATCTTGGTAGAAGGTGTAGTGCTTGTAGCGTGTGTCTCCGGCCGGGTAGGTGTAGCGACATGCGCTCACAAGAACGTGCCGCTACCGGCGAGTTGCCGATATGAAGCAGTAACAAATGTACTGCGTAATGTACTATTCTGACATGGAGCGGGAAAAACTGTCCACGGGAGAATTAGCCGACGCATGAGAGCGACCGGCGAGGAGGAAGCACAACCAACAAGGTTGTTTGTGGCGTGTAGGCACGCAAAAACATAGACGGGTGCTCGTGTTGACTCCCTCCTTTCGCCGTGGGAAAGTTAAGCTTCTCGCTAAGTAAGGTGGGCGTTGCGGCATTGCCTCGGGAAAAAACAATAACAATACTAATTAAAGTACTGAAAGGCTAGGTGAGACTGAAAGCTGGGTGGGGCGAACGTGGCGCCGGGCGCTTTACACACGCTTTTCTCCTTTTTACGTGGGAGATGGTAGGACATTCGCGGACAACCAGCTCGAAGGCGAAGCGTGGGGTCGGTGGGATGATGAATTACTAGCGTGGCGCCGAGCGCTTTACACACGCTCTACTCTTTTTTACGTGGGAGTAGGTAGGACTAGCGTGGCGCCGAGCGCTTTACACACGCTCTTCTCTAGTGTAACTTGGTGGAGGGCCCATAACTTGTTAGAGTTGGGAACGGATAGTTACACATAGGTCATGTCGGCCCCACAAGGGGGCCGGCTGTGGTGACTAGAGAAGTGGGAGGAGAGAGATGGCGGCCGGCGAAGGCACCGGCAGGGCCGGCCGACCGCCACTAATAGGGAATAGAGTACCGCTAATAGCATAACACTAAGTACTAGAATGAAATAGCTACCTTGTACATAAGCACTATGCAACGGGATGCTAGTGCTAACACTTAGAGTGACGATGCCCGGGCTTATGGCACTTGGAACAAAATTACTCATCTCGATGACGTTGTTGCTCCTTTGGTATGAGTACCTTCACGATGGCGTTAAAATCGACGCATCGCTTGTGAAGCAGCTTGCCATTGCCCTAGCCTCGAGTCTTGTCCTTCGGACCATCTTCATGTTTGTCCGGACGAGGTTTCTTGCCTCCATCTCCGCCATTTCTTGCCTCCGAGTTGCCATTTCCACTAATGTTCAGATTCAACCCATCATCATCAACACACCCCTCGATGGTGAAAGAGTAATATTCGGCATGCAAAGATGCAAAGACCGAATAGACCACTTCGCAATCAACGGAACATCGAGTTTTTACAGGTCTACGATTCAACCTTGGCTTACTCTGCCGACGGCGTCCGGCTTTACGAATTGCAAGACCTCCTCTTGTTTTGTTGTCGTCTCCACTACATGTGTTGTCGAAGTAAAGATTTTAACTTAAACAACAGCTAGTGGTGCATGGTGGGCGGTAGAAGTAGTAGCCGGCTGCTCTTGTCCATCTTGAAGGCAGCTTGGCCACCATCAATCTTGTTTGTCCGCTTTGCCCTCTGACTCAGATTGCAACATCGGGCACTTAGAGTGACGATGTCCGGGCTTATGGCACTTGTAACAAAATTACTCATATCGATGACGTTGTTGCTCCTTTGGTATGAGAACCTTCACGATGGCGTTAAAATCGACGCATCGCTTGTGAAGCAGCTTGCCATTGCCCTAGCCTCGAGTCTTGTCCTTCGGACCATCTTCATGTTTGTCCGGACGAGGTTTCTTGCCTCCATGTCCGCCATTTCTTGCCTCCGAGTTGCCATTTCCTCCAATGTTCCGCTGACGCTTACCGTTACCACGACCAGCACCGTTGCCATCAATGTCGTCATGTCAACGATCAACGCGGCCAATGTGTGGATAGTCGACCACCAAACGGCTGAGAAATTTCTGTAACTCAACAATGGTTAAAGGGGTAACCGACTCCGCGCAATACGACATGGCGTGTGTCTTGAGAGTAACGTTAGCTAGGCCAATAATTATACGGTTGCACAGAACATCATAATTCATGTTCACCTTTGAGCGCCTCTCGTTGAACATCTTAGTGTACTCCTGAAAATTCGGGTTGATTTGATTGAATGCGATAAGGGAGTTAATGGCGTTGTCGCGAATGTTGAGTAGAAGCGCCATCTTTTTCAAGGCTTCAACCAACTATGTAAAAGTTTGGGGGACTTGTCCTCGAGTCTTAGCGTTTGACCACGAGTTTAACGCAGGTCCACCAAATTGAGCCGTAACCCAAATGACCGTGTTGTACGTGTCGTGATCGAGGCCTAACATTAAAGAGCGTTGTGGCTAGAACTCCAATCAATCCTCCAAATCTCCCGGGTTAATACCATCATGTAGATGGCCTTATAGTGCTGCCTTTTTGTTGATTTTCATGGATACATGAAGTCCGCCATCGAGGTTCGTTGTCGGCGGCGGAACTCGCATGCATAATATGTCCGAGGGTTCATCGCCAAGTGGTTAACGGAACCAACACATTGCTTCCAAACATAACCAAAATCACGAAGATTAAAACGAGGAGAGAATATTAAGTTTTCAGACAAGTCATCATTGTGAATCTGAATGAAATTCGTCTCCCTACTCACTACGTTTCGAAAATTTTGTCAAGAAGCAACAAGTGCAAATTGCAACACCTCGTGAGGCGTCTTACATTACTTGAAGTTACCTGGGTAGGCGTAAGAGTTAGGACACAAATCGTAAAAGTAGCCGGGACAACGTGAAAATCCGCAAACTAGGTCGCCTCGATCTTAGCAACGGTACGTAAATGTGAAGTGATGAAGTTCGACGGAGCACACCTTCGACATAACGCAAACTTGCTGCTTCGTTCCATCCGAAATCGCAATCGGGACTACCTCATCGCGAACCAACATTATATCATCGCTCGAAAATGGCAAGCCGGTAACAACAGTCGAGATGTTGCTGCTACATGTGTTCAAAATGGTAAAATTCCGCATGCCACAACATACCGCACCACATACACACATTCCGGACTGAGCTTCACTGTGGCGGTTAGCCTCTGAAAGCTAAACGCTAGCACAAATCTGTTCTAGTCTGTCTAGCTCTGTTGTCGTAAGATTGCAGAATGATGTTGTCGAGAGGCAATTGATGAAAGATGTTTCACTGCTGTACTTGGGCAGTAGATATTGTAAATGAACAAAGGAATTGTTAAAAGGTTCTGTCACCTCCCTCTACTGCACTGGGCTTAAATAGGTTTCAGCCCAGACTGGTTACGCCTGCAAGCTATGCTTACGTGTCAGGCGTTAGTGCTGTTCAACCGTCGTCATCTGCCTCGAGACGCGGCCTGCCTAGCATTGGGTTTCACGACGCGGCTCCTTCTGCATTGGAGAGCTCGTTCTGGAGCGTCATCTGGCTAGTTAGATTAATTATGCATATCTGTACGTACCGGGAGGTACTGGTCGTACTGTAGCATCAGCACCATTACAATATTGCAGTAGCGACGTACCCACGAGTATACGTCCGTCCTGTGGAAAAGCACGAATTGGAATCCGTAACGAGTACCTGTACAATGTCCTGCAATGTACTGTTGCAGGACTGTACTCGTCACACTCGTACCCTCCCCCTCTTGACAGATCAATGAGGTCGCCGCGAGGCAGACCTCCGTGGTTCTTGGCTCCTTTACTGAAGCAATTACTGGGACTCAGGAATGCGCGCTGGATGAGCGTGCATAAAATCAATGTACGCCTGAGTCTTGGCGAACTTGCGCCATTGGGGCGTCTCCAAGAATTCTTGTAACGCAACTGTTCGATGCACCTCGTTCAATCGGTGCCAGACAGGTGGAATGTCGTCGTCACTGAAATGCGTCATGAAGAGCAAATATTTGCCTCGTCGCCCAGGTAGCGACTTGATGCACACAGCAGAGATGTGTGAGATGTCAAACTCCTCGTCGTCTCCTTCAGGGACAGTCACCGGGACAGCTGGCCGTAGCAGAGCGGTAGAGCAGGGTCTTAAGTTGTTAACGTGGAACACAGGATGTAAGCGTACTGTCGCTGGAAGTTGTAATCTGTAACTGTGTTTCCCAATCTGCTCCTCCACTGAAAAAGGGCCAAGCTGTCTGTCTCTGAGTTTCCTGTTCGGCTGTCCTCGCAGAAAAAGATTTGCTGTGACGACTGATACCTTGTCTCCCTTAGCGAAGTGTGGCGCTGTAGATGGTTCTGTGCGCGCTTGCATCTCGTCCTTATGTAGCTGTAACACTGAGCGTACCAAGCTGTGTACTTCCTGTAATAATCTCAACCGTTCTGTTGCGTCTTGCGAAAAAGGAATCGATGGTCGCATGCTGAAGAGCAGGTCAGGAGGCTCCTCAGGAGAAAAACCAAAGTTAGCTTCGAACGGCGTGTGCTCAATTCCAAGTGCACGCGAAGCGTTGTACGCAAATTCCACTTGTGGTAGAAGTGTCGACCAGTCAGAGCCATCATAGCAACAGAAGCAACGAAGAAGCTGCTGAAACGTGCTGTTCACGCGTTCTGTTAGTCCGTCTGTTTCCGGGTGTCGGCTGGTAGACATGTTTAGTCGCGTTCCAAGGCGTCTCCACAATGTCTGCCAGAAGGCGCTGACAAATTTCGGGTCGCGGTCACTGATCAGCACACGGGGCAGTCCATGTAAACGGTAGACTCCCTGTAAAAACAAAGTTGCAGTTTCTTCGGCAGTAATCGACTCTGTGCATAGCAGAAAATGGGCCATTCGAGTTAGATGGTCTACTACAATCAGCACACTGTTAAAGCCGTTGCTCTCAGGCAAGTGTGTCAGGTAGTCAAGACCAACTGTGTGCCACGGTCTGGGTGGAACAGGTAGCGGGTAAAGAGTCGCGGCCATCTGAGGTCGAATCTTCGCTCGTCGGCACACGACGCAGCGTTCACAAAAATCTTTCACATCTTGGCGGATTCGTTTCCACCAGAATCTGTCGAGTGCTTTAGCAAGAGTGCTAGCAACTCCTCTGTGACCGGCTGACGAACTTTCGTGCAGCTCTGCGATCAATCTCAGTCGGAGCTCAGAGTTCTGTGGAATACAGAGGCGATTGAGACGCCAAAAGTACCCGTCTCTGGCTTCTATCCGGCTGTCTCTTGTCCACTCACCATCGTCCCCATAAAACGAATCTCGTGAGAACCCCTCGCGAATGAGATCAGCGAACTCAGGGCTCAGCTGCAACGCGTCAACAGTCAGTGAATTTAACTGTGCGTCTTCAAACAGCAGCTGGGACTTCCGTCGTAATTCTCGATCTGACGGAACCTCGCCATCCCAAAATAAGGGTACTGTGGCCTGAGGTACGAAGTCTGGTCGCCGGCTTAACGGGTCAGCTTCGTTCAGAGCTCCCTTGCGATATGCAAGTGTCATCGAGCCCACAAACGGTTGCAAATCCCGCAGGTATCTTGCTTGCCGCTTGTTCAGCCTGTTGTTTGGTTGCCTGAGCAGGTGCCGCAGTGTGTCGTGGTCTGTTACGACAAGGAACTTAGAACAGCCTTCAAGATAGCACCTCCAATGCTTGACAGCTTCGCATACGGCCAAAGCTTCTAAGTCGTACGCAGAGTAAGTGTTACCACGCTCAGCTGGATTCAGCTTACGCGCCCAGTAAGAGACTGGTTGAAGACCGCCTCCTTGGTCTTGCAACAGGACTGCTGCAATCCCCACTGTTGAAGCATCTGTAGCTACGGTGAACGTCGCATCCGAGCCGACCTCCGGAAGGATCAGGCATGGCGCGGAAATGAGCCGTAACTTGAGAGTCTCGAAGGCTTCCAAACAGGCAGGCGTCAGCGTAACCTTCTGTGGCTGGGACTTCCGCAGTAAGTCCGTCAATGGAGCCGTAAGGTCGCTAAAATGGTGTATGAATCTCGCATAGAAGTTGCAGAACTGTACGAAACTGCGAACCTCCTTTTGCGTCTTGGGCACTGGCCAGTCTGCAACGGCCTCGACTTTCTTTGTGGAAACCGAAATTTTTCCGGCTGACACAGTGTAGCCCAGATACTCCATTTCTTGCAATCCGAAGAAGCATTTCTTAAGGCGTAATTTCAGCCCTTCCTCCTTGAATCGCTGTAGCACTAGACGCAGGTGCTCCAGGTGCTCTTCTAGAGTTCGACTGTAAATACAGACGTCATCCAGGTAGACTGTCACGAACTTATGTAAAAAGTCGCGAAGGATGTCGTTCATCATGCGCTGAAATGTAGCTGGTGCATTACACAGGCCAAACGGCATGGCGACCCATTCCATTAAGCCATCAGGGGTCTGAAAAGCCGTCTTGTGAACGTCCTGATCACGCACTCGAACTTGCCAGAATCCAGAAGCGAGGTCGAGGTGTGTGTAAAAGTTCGCGTCCTTAAGTTCGTCCAGTGTGTCGTCCACACGCGGTAGCGGGTAAGCATCTTTACGCGTAACCTCGTTAAGACCGCGGTAGTCAATGCAAAGACGTAGCGAGCCATCAGCTTTTCGCACAAAAAGAATTGGCGAGCCGAATTCACTGTAACTGGGGCGTATCAACCCAGCTTCCACTGCGTCTTTAAGCTGTCGATTAAGCTCAGCGCGCTCTGCAGGTGACAATCTGTTCAGACGTTGACGTCGCATCGGGCCAATTGTTTCAATGGGGTGATCCCACTGTCGGCTTACAGGTGGAGAGTCGACAGGTCGCAGTAACTCCGGGAAGTCATCAAAGAGTAAAGACCGGAAGTTATCACGTTGTTCTGCTGTTAGTTCCTCTCCAGTGTGAAAGTCTGTCGTTTGTTCAGCGACTGACGTGAGTTCAATGACGTAAAAATCAGCATGACGTCCTCTGCTGCGGCGCGTCTTGCGCATGAGCTTCTGAACTTTCGTAGATGACAGAAGTAGACACTCAGGGCGTCGTTCCTCGAGTGTAGTCTCCACAGCTGTGCCGTCCATTAGTGTAAAAATTCTGGTTGTACCAAATTGTAAAGAGGCCTGTTCGTCATCAAGCCATGGTAAACCCAGGATTAAATCAGCTGTGCGTAAATCACGTAAGACATAAAAAGTCCGGTGAAACTCGTGTCGAGCCAGCTCAAAAGTGACGTCGCAGACTGTCGTAGAAGTCACTCGTTGTCCATTAGCAAGTCGAACTGGGGTTTTACTGGCAGACTTCCGAGTCTGTAAAGCAAAGCGTCGTACAAAGTCCTCTGACACAAAATCAAGTGTCGCAGCACAGTCCACCAATCCAGAAATGTGGTGTCCGCCATCAGGAGTTTTCACAGTCAGCTCAGTTCGAATTAACGGGCGAGCTTCCGTGAGGTCAGTCAGAAGGGCTGTAGCTGTCGAAGAAAATTGTCGCAGCGTAGCGATGGACTGTTCCGAGTCGTCTGTTGGTACAGGTACCGAGTCGGGTTGATCAGGTGCTGTAGGTTCTGGTGAGTCGTTAAACGCACAATCTGCGTCGACTAACCACAGCTGTACAGGCCAAGGGGCTGGAGCAACCACCTCCTGTTGCGCTGGATTCTCCAGTGACTGACGTGTAAAAAGCTGTGTCCTTGCTGGGAATTCTTGATAGAGTTTCCAGTGCTTAGTCACCTGAGTAAATTTTGCCCATTTCGGTAGTACAAATACAGCCATCGTAGATGTCGGAGATGTTCGACGACAATCCTCAAAATGCTGCGCAATCTGCTCAGCTAACTCCCAGGGTGGGTTGATGAACACCCTCTCTCCTGTCAAGTCTCTGTCTAGAATCGAGTCACTCGGCGAACAGTGAGGTAAGTCACCGTGCGAGTTAAGACCTTCATCATCAGCACATCCTTCCAACGTGAAGTTGAATCGTGCATGCAGAGGGTCAAAGACTGAGTCAACCAGTTTCCAATCAACTGAACGTCTGGTTACAGGTTTACGACTCTGTCTCTGCTTAGTCTGACGACGACGACCTGCTACTTGCGTTACAGGTGTCGCAACTGTAGTCGATGGAGATGCCGAAAGTTTATCGACGACCTCTGTCGCTAACAGTGTCTCAGAATGAACAGTAGATGTAGCCGGCTGCTCCAGTTCATTTGTAGAACAGCCTTGCCACCATCATTGCTTCTTAGGTTGCATTGGTGCCTTGCCTTTGAACTCCGGGCATTGGAACAAACGGTGTCCCTTCTTGTGGCACTTGAAGCAAAGTCCTTCGTCCATGTGTCGCTTACGCTCCTCAGCTGTCATTGCATTTGCGATTGAATTAAAATCTTCGCGACCGGATGGTCTGACCACGTCCACCATTGTTGCCACCACGACCACCATTGTTACCACCTCCACGTCCACGTCCGCGGCCTCGTCCTCGGCCACCCTTGTTACGTTTCCAGACGTTAGAGGCTTCCTCAAAAGGGTCTTCAAGGTTGCGCTTGCGAGAGGATTGGGTAGATGGTCCAGCAGCAGACCTTGCAGTGCCTAATTCCGGCGAGTCTGTTACGATGTCATTCAGAAAGTTTTGTAGCTCCGCGAGCGTAATCTGGTAACCTAGTCGCGCTCGGTGTGATCTAGCCAGTCTCTGGAGGTCCACGTTTGCAAGACCCGTAATGAAGCGTACACACTGTACCTCCGCTGTCAGGTCTTGACGAGAACGGCGTAAGTAGTCGTTGTACTTCTTAGTAAAAAGCGCGTAACTCATCGTGTTGCTCTGTGTAAAACTTAGCAAAGCTTTAATTGCGTCATCCTGAATGTTCGGAAGAAAAGTAGACTTGCGTATCTCCGCTACAAGCTCGTTGTACGTAGATGGAATTGGAGGATGATTTTTCCGGTTCAACCACCATCCACCAAGGAGTCCAGAAAACTGTGAAGTAACCCAGAACACTGCATCGTACGAGTCAGCTGCAATCCCAAGCATTACAAAACGCTGAGGCTGAGCTTCGAGCCAATCCTCCAGTACAGATGGGTCTTGACCATTCTGGTATGGTGAAGTAATGGCAGCCTTACGCTGAGTCTCCGTAAGAGTCACTGATAGTCCTGCCAAGTTGTGGGTAGGCATCGGCTTTCCCACTCGTAAATCTGTAGGTCCCACTCCAGTCAGTCGGTTAATGTGTCCAAGAATCAGCAGCCAGACAGAACCAGAGTCGACCGTTGTAAACCGGGGGTACATGTGGAACTGTCTCGGGATAGACGTGTCTTCATGCATGACTGGAACATGTTGTGTCATTGCTCGATAGAAAGATTCCCATTGAGTCACGTAACCAAAGTGAAGTAAATCACTCTTGTGCTTCTCAGCACGAAGTAACCCAGTCTGTGCAGGCGTAAGTGTTAGACCATCAGTGTTGATGATTTCCGGGACGACGTAAGTGCCATCCGGATTAACTGTCGACTGTTCCAAAACAACCTGCTCGACCTGAGCAGGTGTACGTAAGTTGCTCGTAGCAAACAGGACAGGAATAGACGCAGAGTACACGTAAACAAGCTGTCGTCCTTGAGGTAGCGTAACGTTCACAGGTTCACCACTCAACAGCGTCAAATCATCCGGTGTCAAAACAAGACCGGTCTCCTCGTGTAATTCGCGAATAGCAGCGTCGACAGGCTCTTCATTGGGTAAGACAGAGCCAGCAGGGAACCAAGTTCTACCAGTACGAGGCTCACGCTGAAACACCAACTTCAAATCCGACCGTTTAGTTCCTCCAACGTGAATTACCAACACCACGTAATGACCAGGTCCAAGAGAAGCCATCTCAACTCAATCAAACAACGTCGAGCAGTTCAATAAACGAACGAAAGCGTGCGTCGACCAAAGAGCTCCGAAACCAGTGTGGCGGTTAGCCTCTGAAAGCTAAACGCTAGCACAAATCTGTTCTAGTCTGTCTAGCTCTGTTGTCGTAAGATTGCAGAATGATGTTGTCGAGAGGCAATTGATGAAAGATGTTTCACTGCTGTACTTGGGCAGTATATATTGTAAATGAACAAAGGAATTGTTAAAAGGTTCTGTCACCTCCCTCTACTGCACTGGGCTTAAATAGGTTTCAGCCCAGACTGGTTACGCCTGCAAGCTATGCTTACGTGTCAGGCGTTAGTGCTGTTCAACCGTCGTCATCTGCCTCGAGACGCGGCCTGCCTAGCATTGGGTTTCACGACGCGGCTCCTTCTGCATTGGAGAGCTCGTTCTGGAGCGTCATCTGGCTAGTTAGATTAATTATGCATATCTGTACGTACTGGGAGGTACTGGTCGTACTGTAGCATCAGCACCATTACAATATTGCAGTAGCGACGTACCCACGAGTATACGTCCGTCCTGTGGAAAAGCACGAATTGGAATCCGTAACGAGTACCTGTACAATGTCCTGCAATGTACTGTTGCAGGACTGTACTCGTCACATTCACGATGGAGAACGAATTGGATGTCGTCTCCCGAAGCACTTCCAGCAAAAACCTAAATCACTACGTAGTTGCTAGGTCCCAAAGAAGCCATTCCTTGGCGTAAGTCGAGGAGCCTTCCAATGATTCGCAAGTGTTAGCGTGTAGATCCCAAACGTTCTGAAACTAGTGTGGCAGTTTGCTTAGAGAACAAACCACGTAACAATTAATTACTGCTAATGCATTGAGAACGTGCGAGAACGTATTTATTTGCAAAATAGCTAAATGTAATTAGAAAATGACTTGTATCCTCACTTCATAGCGCTGGCGTAAATAGCCCAACCTAGCTCGCCTCCATTCTTGAAGCGTCACACGACCCTCGGGAGCACGTCGCATGAGACGCGCTAACTCTCGCCTAGAACATACGTGATCATGAGCGTCGTGCCGCTTAGTTAACCTCACTAGTAAGCACGCTAGTAATGTACCGGGACTTAAGCTAATTACAATGGTTGTACAAGCAACTGCATGTGTACACTTCTTGGGGTGTACGGAATGCAACTAGTAGCAATACGTACGGTTCCTACAATTAGCACAAATCATTGTTACATTAGGAAAGTACTCGCCACACGGCGCCTCACGGCGTTTGAGTTGCGAATGCACCATGATATGTGTGTGTGTGTGTGTGTGTGTGTGTGTGTGTGTGTGTGTGTGTGTGTGTTGCTTGGTGAAGCTCATTTGATGCAAGGGTTGTGGCGCTACCTTGTAAGCATGTTGATGGTTATAAGGGCCCGAGTTTAACCAACGACAGTCATGATGCATAGCGTGTATGTTAGTTGCAATTGAGGAATTAGCGTATTTAAGAAGGGGACAATTGGTAAGGCCCTTGTCAGGTATTACTTGAGTTGAATTTGCCTTTACCGGGTACTCGAGTGTACGGGTGCCGGTGAACTGAAGTCACGCGTACCGCGCTATCTCGTTGTCGGATAATGAATTGACTTTGGTCCCCTTTTTTTTCTTCATTTTTTTTAAATCGTGGCCCTCCCAAACAACTCCATTGCGCTCCCCACCATCACCGTCGTGCCCTCGCCAAACAACTCCATTGCGCTCCCAACCATCACCGTCGTACCGTCGCTCCCCACCATCACCGTCGTGCCCTCCCTAGCGCCGTTATTCGGTTATATCTTATGGTGAAACAACGGCAATACCTCACGATCGCGGCAGCGTACGGAGCGGCCACGACTATTCCGTGCAACAGCCAACGCCTCGTAGAAGGCCTACGGCCATCAGTCCGTGGGCCGCCACCGCCGCCGCATTGGACGAAAACGGAGGCCTCGGTACGGGACCCATGAAGAGCAGCAACGGTGGTTTGGGGGACAACGTTTCACCGGTGCAACGAGGTGGTCGCGGGACTACCGGCATAGCTATTTGGGGACGAACTACTTTCGTCACCCCGGCGTTAACGATGTCGGCATCTTTCTTTATAACGAGTTCCGCGTGACCTTTAGGACCCCCAAGCCCATGTTTGACGACATGTTGAAACGGATGAGGGACTCGGAGATTTTTGAGAACGACAACCCGCATGGGCTAGGCCGTCCGGCAACACCGCTCAACCTCAAGTTGATGGCAGTGCTGCGGTTGCTGGCCATTGGGTGCCATGTTGGCGCAGCAGCCGGCATGCGCGGCATTAGCCGCACTACCATTCAAGAGTTCTCCCCCATGTAAGTATGGGGGATGCCTACAATACTTAGTGGATTGTGCTTTGCCGGAGTGTCTTGTGATGTGCATGTCTTTGTTGCCTTCCCCCCCACTTGTTTGCGGAGATGTGTAGATTGGTTCTTGAAGTAGTACTATGATGCTTGGGTCCGACCACCGGACACCTTGATGGAGTTGCATGCTTTGGAGACCATCTTCAAAAGATGCGGGTTGCATGGCTGCGTTGCATCTATGGGTGGTGTGCATGTGGAGTTGGGCGGTGCGCTAGCCCGGGACAAGCATTTATATGTGGGTAAGGAAGGTTACCCAATTGTTGCTTTCAATGTCTGTGTGGGCCACAACTTGTATATATACAACTGCAACCATGCCCATTACGGCGGCAAGAACGACATAAGGACGGCGACTATGGACAAGTATCTGAAAATGGTGAGTGCCGTGTCCGTATGTCCCCTTGCATACTACAACACCTGCAGGTTGGGATTTTTTTTGGGATGTTCTTGTCTGCTTATTATCCATGCAGGTGAAAAATCACCCCATGTATATGGTCTATACGTTAGACCTGCATGACTAAGATAACACAGTAAATGATAAGGACATGTTACGATGCTTGGCCTAGAACGAAAATGATAGTGCGATAAACACACATACCCACACCCATACACACGCGTACACTCTCTCACGCTCTCTCTCTCTCTCTCTCGCATGCACACACACACACACACATACACACACACACACACACACACACACACATACACACACACACACACACACACACACACACACACACACACACACACACACACACACACATGCACGCACACAAACGAAATACACTCACCCATCCACCCACGCACGCACACACCAAACCACACGGACACACACACATACAGACACAACCACAAACACGGACACACGCACACACACACACACACCCACACTCACACACGCACACACACACACACACACACGCACGCACATACACACACACACACACACACACACACACACACACACACACACACACACACACCGACCCACCCACCCACCCACGCACCCACACACACACACACACACACACACACACACACACACACACACACACACACACACACACACACACACACACATGCCAGCTATGGCAACGTGTCCCGCGGGTCACAGGGAAGGGGATATGTCGCTGTGACCGAAAATTCTGTCGCTGTGGGCGGAGTGTTTTGAGAGTCAAACGTTGCAGTCTTTGGTGCAACCGCGTTGGTGTCAAGTCGAGCTGCTCTTCGTGCGAGAGCGCTTGTGCGCAGAACGCTGAGACGAAGGTGCCCAAGCAAAACCTGGCGTTTTTCCATATAACTTGGCGTGTGCTGAGGGAAAATTGGGAACGCGGGTCTCGACGCCCGAGTGATGGCAAACATTTGAAAGCAGCACGTGATTGGCTTGTATACCTCAGGGTGCGTAAAAGGGACGCGGCCCGTAGCATTTGCATATGAAAGGGTGTAGGTGTATTTGGATAGGGCCTACTGGGAACGCCCTTTCACAATGCGTCTACGCCAATTCGTTCCGTTTTTTCTTTCGAGTGCCGGGATCGCGAGGGGTCACAGTGTTCGGCATTCTCACGCCAAGACAAGGTGGACCCTCTCCGACCCGTTAGCTGCCTTGCAACGAAACCAATCTCAATGTCTCTAGTAGATCACCGAGACGGCCAACCGGAAAGTGGGGGGGGGGGGGGGGGGGGGAAGGGGGG
>JAPMLY010002835.1:0-34385 GCA_026401115.1 Tetraselmis chui
GGTATACGCGCACACACACACACAAACATACACATATGAACACACAACGTGCACACACGCACACACGCATTGATACACGCCCACAAGTACACTGGAAGCATATGTGTGACTCATACACAGACGCTAGCAACGCATATACGGCTTACTTACACTGACGCTAGCAATGAATATTCGCTTTCTTTACACTCACCACTGCCATATGAACACAAATATTCACACACACACACACACACACACACACACACACACACACACACACACACACACACACACACACTCGCGCGCGCGCGCGATCGCGCATTTTTTCACGCATGATTATACTCGCATGTACAGTAATGCTCACACAATGTTTCCAAAAGCTCGTTTAGCGCACAGGAACTCTCTCTGAAACACACATACAGATATGCAGACGCACACACAAACACATACACACGCGCGCACGCAAAAGCATAAAAAGCAAACACTATCACACACACACACAAGTAAGACATGTGCGCGCACACCACCAACACACACACATAGACACGCACACCAATACGCGCAGAAGCACACACACCCGTGTGCTTTTTCATACATATGCACACTCACTTGCACACCCACACAAGCGCACGCACACACGCATGTTGCTCAGCACTGAAGCTCAGACGCGAGAGTTCACTCAACACATACATTTTCGCACACTCGAATCACTAAAACAATGCTTTCTTTTTCAACCTGATAATTTTTTTTCAACTAGATACACGCACACACACAATAAATCGTCTCACATGCATTGCTGCAGAGTGCAGTTGGCGTGTATTAGCGCCGTAGTGAAAATCCCTTGGGAGGCTCTTCTCATCCACGACCTGAGTATCTCGTCCACCTCGTCCCCTCATTACTGCCTCATCGGTAAACTTTTCAATCCTTCTAACCATTTCTTACATTCGTGACCCTTGCATTCAATCCCTACGCCCCATAGAAAGCTATTGGCTGGTCCATCTCCGGTCTGTCCCTGGCCTCGCTTGTGCCAGTGACAGAGTCAGATGCACTGTTGCAGAGTGACGCATGGAGGTGGCGTCTGTGCGGCCAGCGCGAGGAACCCCACTGACCAATGAGCCTCACCCCACACACCATGAGTCCTTACACCCAACATGCAGACCCTTCCGTCACGCAAGCCCGAGGTCAGGACAAACATGAGAGGAAATAGCTCAATGGCGTTGAGCAATATATTAAATCTGTGTTTGGTTAAATTCGATGACTAGTGTCGCTCGTTTTAGCTGCTCAGACCGTCGATGCTGAGGAAGGTGCCGTCCTCGGCTCTCTGCACCGTGTACTCCTTCAGAACCACACCCGGTGTGGCGGGGATACCGCCGTAGAGGTGGGGGAACAGCTCGCCGCCGTAGTCGGCCGAGTTTAGCGACGCTTTGTCACCGACGGGAGCCGGCATCTCAAAGACGGTTTGCACACCCGCGGCCGCCAGCGACTCGGCCGTCATCTCCAAGCACAGCCACTTCGTGCCAACGTCCTTGTAAAAGTGGTTCGCCACGCTAAGAAGGAACTACGCACGTGGTTCCGTCACAAGGATCATCAGTCGTCGCGGAATTAGTTTCACTTATACTGTTTTATGAGTAGTTTCGCGATAATAACAATTTAAAAAATTAACATCCCCCTACGGGGCGTCGTAGCCTTACCGCCGGGTTGGCCGTAGCGTGCGTAAACTTTTCGCTGTCATAGGTAGGCGGATAGTAAGTGGCTCCCGTCGCCTTGGCGGTGGTCCACAGCTCCTCTTGTACCAGGTGATACAGCGCCTTGTGCTCCGAGTGTGTGGTGCGGTGTAGCGGGACCCCGGTTCCTGCCTCGACTGACACTTTGTCGGGGCTGAAACCGGGAAGGCAAACGGGGACGTACTCGCAAACCCTCCGGGTCAGGGAACTCCCACTGCACGCGCGTCCCCGCGGTAAGCCGGAGCATCTCCCCAGCCTTGGCCACCGCGACACCGTCACTATGGTGGAGCTTTATAGTGCCTCGGAGGACCAACACCCACCTGTCGACAAAGTTGAATGGGGGCACATCATAATATACCGCGGTAATAATACCGACAAAGCAAAAACTACCAATATAATAATTCGGTATTGTCAGAATCGGCGTCCTGTTGGTCGCTGAGAATGCCGTGGGTTTCGGCGTATTTCGAGCCTGCATCTTTGATTAGTGCTGTCCATAGTTTAAGGAGGTTATTCATGAGGGCGATAGGGCGGTAGTTATCGAGGAGGGAGGGGTCGCCTTTTTTATGTAGGAGGCATGTTGTGCTGTGGCACCAGTCAGGAGGGGTGTAGGATTTGTGGGCGAGGAGGGAGAGGAGAGAGAAGAGGGCGGAGCGGGTCGCCGGTGGTAGGAATTTGATTATTTCATTGGGGATACCGTCGGGGCCGGGGGCTTTGCCGGTGCCTAGGGAGTTGAGTGTATTATCGAAAGTGTCGCGGGTAATCATGTCGGCAAGGGTGAGGTCGTGGTGTTGGCCGCAAGCACACCATTCGCACTGCCATGTGGCGGGTCCCTCAGCTGGGCGGCATTGGGAGTGTATGGCGAAGTGCGGGCATGTGCAGCAGGTGGAGGAGGGTTCTATGTGCAGGGGGTCATGACGGATGGAGCAGGCGGTGGGGGAGGGGGTGGGGAGGCATACCGATGTGGGGGTGGAGGAGATGAGGCGGAAGCCGTCGTCGAGTTGTAACTGAATGTCCCATTCCGTGATGTGTTCCGGGGCCCATTCAACCATGTACTGCGTTTGGCCGTATTTTGTGTCCTTGTGTTTGGAGATGATACGCGTTACGTCGCAGGGGGGGTAGTGGTGGTCCGAGGGGGTGAGGTATTCTGTGTCTAAGTGTGTGGTAGGTGCGGTGGGGGTGGGGTGAGTGGTGCGGGAGGTGTAGATGCCGGATGAGAGGGTGGGGGGTGAGCGAGGGAGGTGTGGGGAGAGGAGGGGAATCCATGAGGGGTGTATAGTGGTGGGGGGGGATGCTTGTTTGGTAGTGAGGCATGTGAGGGGGCCGGCTTGGGTGACTAGAGAAGTGGGAAGAGAGAGATGGCGGCCGGCGAAGGCACCGGCAAGGGCCGGCCGAATGCCACTAATAGAAAATAGAGTACCGCTAAGAGCATAACACTAAGTACTAGGATGACAAATAGCTACCTTGTACATAAGCACTAGGCAACGGGATGCTAGTGCTAACACCCCCCCTCAAGGTAGCCGAGGTCTTGACGTCGTCCTAGCTTGCGTCGAGGAAGGTGCCATCTTGGTCGAAGGTGTAGTGCTTGTAGCGTGTGTCTCCGGCCGGGTAGGTGTAGCGACATGCGCTCACAAGAACGTGCCGCTACCGGCGAGTTGCCGATAAGAAGCGGTTCCAAATGTACTGCGTAATGTACTCTTCTCACATGTAGCGGGAAAAACTGTCCACGGGGGAATTAGCCGACGCATGAGAGCGACCGGCGAGGAAGAAGCACAGCCAACAAGGCCGTTAGGAGCGTGTAGGCACGCAAAAAACATAGACGGGCGCTCGTGTTGACTCCCCCTTTTCGCCGTGGGAAAGTTAAGCTCCTCGCTAAGTAAGGTGAGCGTTGCGGCATTACCTCGGGAAAAAACAAAAACAGTACTAATTAAAGTACGCACGGGCCGAATTTTTCGCGGGTCGGTCTGAAAAACCAGATCCGGTCGAGAGCATCGGTAGGCTGAAGGCTAGGTGAGACAGAAAGCTGGGTGGGGCGAACGTGGCGCCGGGCGCTTTACACACGCTCTTCTCCTTTTTACGTGGGAGATGGTAGGATAGTCGCGGACAACCAGCTCGAAGGCGAAGCGTGGGGTCGGTGGGACGATGAATTACTAGCGTGGCGCCGAGCGCTTTACACACGCTCTACTCTTTTTACGTGGGAGTAGGTAGGACTAGCGTGGCGCCGAGCGCTTTACACACGCTCTTCTCTAGTGTAACTTGGTGGAGGGCCCATAACCTGTTAGAGTTGGGAACGGATAGTTACACGGAGGTCGTGCCGGCCCCACAGGGGGGCCGGCTTGGGTGACTAGAGAAGTGGGAAGAGAGAGATGGCGGCCGGCGAAGGCACCGGCAAGGGCCGGCCGAATGCCACTAATAGAAAATAGAGTACCGCTAAGAGCATAACACTAAGTACTAGGATGACAAATAGCTACCTTGTACATAAGCACTAGGCAACGGGATGCTAGTGCTAACATGACCTCGTGAGTGTGGTGATGGATTTGCATGATTTGAGGATGAAGAAGGATGAGGTGGCTCTGAGGAGGACTTGTGGCCACGTGGTGATGTTATTTTTCCATAGGGGGGTCAAGCGGGGGAGGAGGGAGGCGTGTGTTTTGCGGGGAGAGAAGTCGCAGTAGGATTGCTTATATGTGTGAGGGTCGGTGATGTGTGTGGCTTTGTCCCTGAGTGAGGCGAGGAGGGCGTTGTCTTGAGTGGTGAAGTGGGCGCGGATTGTGGAGGCGATAGGGTTGGTGAGGGAGAGTGGAGGGATGTTGTGGAATAGGGTGCCCGCATCGCGCTGAGCTCTGACTAAGCACTTGAGTGTGGGTGGGGTGTAACAGGTTGACATGATGGATTCCGAGGGCCAGTGGGAGTACGTGGTGGATAAGGTGCGGATGTGTGCGCGGGCCATGTGGCCTCTATAGCCTGAGTTGTTCATGATTTTATGTAGGTGGCAAACTGTGAGTTGTGCGGCGTGGGCTTTGAGGGAGGGGAGGCCGTAACCTAGGTCTGAGGTAGGGCGGTGAAGGGCGGTGCGGGGAAGGTTACGTACCGAGGAGACGGCGGAGCGGAGTGCGCGGCAGATTTGTCCTTCTAGAGTGTCGAGTTGGGAGTCGGTGAAGAGGCCGAGCTGGAGGGTGAAGTGTTTGCCGATGAGGAGTCCACGGATGACCCTGATTCTGCGGGATTGTGTTAGTGGGGAGGTGGAAAGGGTGGTGATGAGGGATGCAGTGGTATGTTTGAGTTCGTGCCAGTGTTTGGTGAAGTTGAGGGAGGTGTTCAGTTCTACCCCTAGGACTCGGTATGTGTCCTTGGGGCCAATGGAGGGGATGGGGGCCGGGGTGGAGTTTAGGGAGATGAACTGAGTTTGCAGGCGGGATGCGAGGAGGGTAGTGTTGGCGAGGGTGAGGGCGTTGCCTGTGCGCCAGAGGGCGCCGGTGATGCAGCATTTGCGGATGTTGACGGTCATGCCCGTGTAGGCGCTGAAGAGGGAGAGTTTCCTGAGCTGGATGGTCATGTTGGGGGTCGAGCCCGTGGCGAGGCTGAGGTCGTCAGCGAAGCCGTGTCCTGGGTATGTGGCTGTGGGTTCTGTGGGGTCGACGTTAGTGGCGGGGGGGCCTGGGCGGTAGCCCCGGCTTCCCACCGTGAGCCAGCGAAGGAAGGGTTCAAGGAAGAGGGTGAATAGAAAGGGGGAGAGGGTGTCGCCCTGGAGGGTTCCGCGATTAATGTCGATAGAAGGGGTGGGGCCATGTGGAGTAATATAATCTGTGGTTGAGACCCCGTAGAGGTGTTCGCATGTGTCGACAAAGGTGGGGGGCATACCGAGTTGACGCATGTGTTTGAACATGATGCGGTGGTCCGCGGCGTTGAAGGCACCTTTGAAATCCGCGTACATGACGTAGATGTCTTTGCTGTGGAGTTTCGCGTCCTCCATCGTCATAATGAGGGAGGAGAGGGCGTCGTGGATGCTGCGGTGTTGTCGGAATCCGTCCTGTTGGTCGCTGAGAATGCCGTGGGTTTCGGCGTATTTCGAGCCTGCATCTTTGATTAGTGCTGTCCATAGTTTAAGGAGGTTATTCATGAGGGCGATAGGGCGGTAGTTATCGAGGAGGGAGGGGTCGCCTTTTTTATGTAGGAGGCATGTTGTGCTGTGGCACCAATCAGGAGGGGTGTAGGATTTGTGGGCGAGGAGGGAGAGGAGAGAGAAGAGGGCGGAGCGGGTCGCCGGTGGTAGGAATTTGATTATTTCATTGGGGATACCGTCGGGGCCGGGGGCTTTGCCGGTGCTTATCCGTGGTGGTGGCGTGAAGGAGCTGGCGTATACGTGCTTGGCATTGATGTTTGATGGCGTCAGGGGAGAAATATTCAGTTGTGTTTAAGAGGGCTTGGGCGAAGAGGAGGGGGCCGTCGTTTTTGCTGCATTTGCGGAGTTTGAGTATGTGAGTGCGTGTTTTATTTGTGAGCCAATTAGGGTCAAGGGACGCTTGGGGTGGGCGGGGGTTTTTGGCGGGGAGGAGGGGCCAGATTGTGGCTGCGTGGTCCATGTGTTGGGAGGGGAGTGTAGTGAATTGTGAGGCCAGGGTGTCGAGTGTGTCGGGGGAGGCTGAGGTGTGTGAGGTGTTTAGGTCGAATAAGTAGTTATGCAGCGCGATGCACCAGGTGCGGGGGTTAAAGTGGGCCGGGAGAGTGGAATGTAGCGTGGTGTTGACAGTGTGACTTCGGATATCGGGCTGGGGGGTGGGGGGTTGGTTGTGGGGTCTAACCTCCGGGCCGTGAGGCCCGTCTTGTGGGGGACTAATGATGATAAGCGGCCTTGCCGGCCGAGGCTTGTGGAGGGCGAGGGTGTGAGGCTCCGGGGGGTCCGTTCGTCGAGGTCTTGCGCATTTCGGCGAGCAGAAGGTCCTTGGAACGGATGGTCGTTTGGAGCTTGAGAGGGGGTGGGAGGTGTAGGGATGGCGGAGAGAGTATGAGAGGGAAGGGGAGGGGGGATTGAAAAATTGTAAGCAAGGTGTGGTATGTATTAGGAGGAGGGCGATAGTGGGGAGCTCTAGTAACATAGGGGGCTGTCGATATCGTATCAAAAGTGCTTCGGGGCTTCCGAGAGAAGCCTCGGAGCAGGCCTAAAGGGAGTGAGGAATGTAGGGGCGGGGGAATACGTGTATCGTTGAGAGTGTTAGGGGTACGTGACTGCAAGACCGTGTCTCTAAGAGGGGGGCGATGTTTTCGGGGTAGGTAAGTACGCGGGGGGGGCGGGTGATCGGTTAAGCTGTCGGATAGAGCAGGGCGGGCAGGCTAGTCTCATCGGGGGAAGAGTTGTCATTGTTGTAACGACAGGCGAGTTGGGCAGAGCATGGAGGGTGGAAAAAGTGGGAGGGAGAACGACTGCACCAGGGTCTACAGTGAGGTAATCGCAGGTAAGCGCGAGTGTCTGATGGGTCAGTCGGGTTAAGCGGGCCATTATGTAGATAGAAAAGGGAAAGAAAATTAGAAATCGGAGGGGCACAGCGACAGGAGCGAGCGTTGGACGGAGCAAGGGAGCAGCGGAGGGACAGCCTTCAACTGGAGAATTAGGTAGGGGGGAAGAGGTGAGCGGGGCACCGGTGTCTGCGGCTGATACCGGGGGAGGAGAGTGGGAGTCGTCGGCGGATGGATCGTGTCGGTCGGCAAGCGGGGAGTTCGTGCGAGGGGGAGCGTACATGGCCCGGGCTGGCGCGACAGGCCAGGTGGCATGTGTAGTTGTGAACATGCTAGTGTATTTGCGGGGTAGGAGGGTAACATGAGGGGGAGGGGGGTATCGACGAGAACTGATCAGGGCGGTGTTTAGTGCAGGGGCAAGAATCATGCCTGTAAAATATATTTTTTCTCTGATTAAAGAAAACGACATTCGAGTTTCATGATATTGCATTACTGGTCGAATTTTGAAGCACTGTGGCTCGGAAGCATTATGGTGAGGGAGAGGTGTCGATTTTAGTGCGCTGTTAACGATAGGATCAGCGTAGGCTAGCGGGAGGGGGCGCTGGGGGCAAGACATGTCCTTACTGTGGGACGGGGGGTGACTGTCGGCGAGCGGCAAGTTCGGGCTAGAGGGAGCGTATAGGGCAAGGGCCGGCGCGAGAGGCCATGCGGTACGTGCAGCTGCGAGGAGACTAGTACAGTTATGGGGTAGGAGAGTAGCATGAGGGGGAGGGGGTGGCGATGAGTGTTGATCACGGCAATGGTTAGTGCAGAGGCAAGAATCAGGCCTGTAGAATATTGTTTTATTTGGATTAAAGAAAACGATTCTCGAGTCGCATGATGTGGCATTTTTGGTCGAGCTTTAAAGCACTGTGGCTGGAAAGCACTAAGGTGAGGGAAAGGTATCGATGTAGGTGCGTTGTGAACGAGAGTATCAGCGTAGGCTAGCGGGAGGGGGCGGGGTTGCTAGACTGGGCCTTACTGTGGGACAGAGCGGGACGATCGCACCGGTACGGGTCTTCCGTGTGGGTTGTTGAGTCAGCGGCCCGTCCCAGGTCAGTGGTTGACCTAGGAGCGGCGAGGACCAGAGGCGTCTGGAGTCCTCTGACTGGTGAGTGTTCCAAAGCCGTGTCCAAGTCTTCCGTGGATGGGGGTGGTTGGGGCACAGTGTTGAGTAGAGCGAGCGGATGTCCCGCTGGATAGCTCCGGGGGTTGTAGGGGTCCGCGGCGGGCGCTTTCACGGGCCGAGGGGGATCCCTCAGTAGCACCTGCATGTAGGTGGGGGGGGGGTAGGGGTCGAAGACATAGCGATCGAGCTGGATTCCGAGTGGTGGAGGTTAGTAGTGGAGTTGAGTTGGGATTTTCGAGTAGGTTTTTGAGAGTATTGCGCGTGTTGGCTGCACGCGACCAGGCCCGATGGGACGTGGGTTTGGTGGATGTTGGCGGCGGACGGGGACGTCCGGACGCTCGGAGGGGCGCGGTGTGGCGCGCCGCCATCCGGGGAAGAGGCTTTTTGTAAGCGATGTGTAATTTTGGTGTGTCGCAGTACTGTGACGGGTACATGTGTGGATTTCGAAGCGGATAGCGCGATAGCTGTCGGGGGGATGAAATTCAAATCCCTGGAAGATGCGCCTTTGAGTGTGTACCGTCTGGTGTCGCTACGGATCCATTGACTTGGGTGAGCTAGGCTCGGGTGGGGAGAGGTGGATGGTACACGCTGTTCAGCGGCCATGTCCACCAGTCTATCGCTCGATGGGAGGCCAGGCCCAGAGCGAAGACGATCGGCGTTGCTCATTAGAGCTATCGACCCATCCCCGGTATGTGGTTCAGTAGTACTTTAGTAGTACTTTGGATATTTTTACTGTCTTTAGTGACGGTAGGATGCGTTTGTTGGCTGGGAGGTACATGCGTGTGCGGCTGGGCTGGAGGGAAACTTGGGACGCTGCGAGACCCCGCCGGACCTTGGCGACCAAATCGCCTTGTGCGACTGGTTCTGCGCCGTGGTCTTTGAAAAACCCGTTCACGGCTGAAAGGTAAGGCTGTAGACTAGTAGCCTTAATGGTGCCACGTTCCCCGATCCATGCGATGTAGCGGGCCATGGTAGCGGCTGTTGCGGCTAGCGGCGGTAGGCCTTGCTCCTCGCAGAACTGGAAGTAAGGTTTGATTGCGCATTTGTACGTGTCGGACGTGCTTTTCGCCCAAGCGGCGGTCAGTAAGTCGAGCGTTTTAGCTCCAAGGCTGCCAGTGCCCAATAGGCGTTGCATGTAGGGGCGCATCGAGGCGGCCCAGGGGTTGTTGCAGCCTGCCACCTCCACCTTGTAGCGGACATTTGCTGGTCGGGTAGGGTACGCTTGGACTGCTGGCCTGATGTGCCGTGTGTTGAACATGGTCAGGGTAGCACTGACAGCGCCCCGGCGGAGGCACAACCAGGCCGGGAGGGAATCCGGAATACAGTGACGGGCCAGTGAGGCTTGCCGACTGTACCGCGTCCGTGCCGCCGCCCGGGACGGAACAAGTGAGCTCGGGCCGGAAGGACCGTCTCGTGGCACGCCAATTCGGTAAGGGCATGATGCCACGCTTTTCCTTGCCAACGGGGGGCGACCACCGTGGCTGCTGCGCCGCTCAACTGTAATTTCTGGGCGAGGTCGGGCAGCATGGGCCATGGCGGGTTGCACCAGTTGTTTTCTGCTTTCCAAACCGCATCGGCGAGATGAAGGGCGTCCACGACTTCGCACGATGGGTCTAGCCAGTTCGCGTTGTAGCGGGGCAGTAGCGTGTTGAGAGCCGACGCAAACCGGTCGATTGTGTGCGGGCCGAATTGTGTGTCCATTTCGTGGAACACGGAGGGGTCGAGTTGCCAATCGTCGATGTCGAGGTGGCGGCTGAGCTTGTCTGCCCACGTGTTTGCCGCAGAACGGATGTATTTGGGCCTGATGTGGATGTTGTTGGTGTCCAACGGGTACCACAAACGGCGTAATTCGTTCATCATCTCCGGGGAGCGGGACGTCAGGCCGGCCAGGACGTGGCATACCGCATGGTTGTCTTCGTGGAGGAGGACGTTGCGGCCAGCAAGGTGTGGCAAGAAGCCGAGGACGGCCAGACGGACGGCCTTCAGTTCCTTCCATGTAATGTGATGCTTTTCGTCCTCTATTCCCCAGAAGCCCCGCGCTTCGAGTCTGCCGTTCAGTACTGCTCCCCAACCATATCCCGAACTGTCGCAGTGTATGTACGCTGACTCGACCGGGCGGTGCATGTTCTTGCCGTTGGCGTGGCTGGGTACTTGTGTCCACCATTGTAGATCGCGACTGAGCTGCGGGGTGAGGCGGACGCGGCCTCCCCACTTGTCGCCAAGTACGGAGTGCAGTTCGCGGAGGAAGAATCTTGCCGCCGGAATCGAAAGAAAAGGTACTACGCCTGACCCACGAGTGACTGTAGTTCCTTGACATGTAGCCATCTGCAGTTTCTTGTTGCACGTTGCAGTAGGTGTCGAGCTTGTTTGGCGAGCTTCTGAACCTTTTTCGCTGGGGCGAAGAAGTAACATGTAGCTGTGTCGATGTCGATGCCCATGTGGTGGCCGTATTGCGTCGGCTCCCAAAAACCCTTGGAGGGGTGGCGGAGAAGGCCGAGACTGGTGAGGAGGCGGTCGACGCGCTGCCGGAGCGCCAGAGCGAGCGCACGAGTGGCGGCGAAGAGGAAGAAGTCGTCCACGTAAGGTAAGATTTATGCTCCGCGCCACCGCGTGTGTCGTAGGAAGCGCTTGCTCGGTTTGTCGCTGTCGGGTTGTGTAGGCTTCCCCTGTTGCGTCGTAAAACCACCGGGGTCTGGTTGTCGGAGGTGTCGTACGAATGTGTCCGTAAACGCGCAGAAGTGGTAAGGGCTGAGCGACCAGGCCATCGGGAGGCCAGCTAGTCGGTACAGTTGGCCGCGAACGTTTATTGTAAGGAAGTCGTGCTGCTCTGGCACGATGCCCAGCGCGTAGAACCCGTTCTTGAGGTCGAACGAGAACATGTAGTCGCCCTTTCGAGTCAGATGACGTACGCCTAGCAAAGATTCCATCCGTAGTCGCTTTCTGACGCAGAAGTTGTTCATGTGTCGCAGGTCGACGATAAATCGCCAGTGATTGTTGCCGGGCTTGGCGACTAAGAAGAGTATGGATACGTACTTGCTGCAGGTGGTGCGTTCCCATGCTCCCGTCTCCACGAAGCGCGCCCGCTCGGCCTCGACAAAGGTGAGCTGCTCGGGGGTAGCGTCTAGTAGTGAGATGCCTTGGTTGAACGGGGGTGGAGGTCGGTTGTTTTGGAAGGGAATAGTAACGCCCTCCCGGATCCACCGTAAGACTTGTCCGCTCGCGCCGATATCTTTCCAGGCTTGCCAGTTTCGCCGCACGCGATGACGCATGTAGCTTGAATCTGGTGTGCAAGAATCGGCGCGGCGGGTTACCCCGTCATTCCTCCTTGTCGGCCTCGGTCTTCTTGTGTGCCTTGTCGGTAGAGGGGAGGGGGCGGCCGCCCGTGCGGTCCTTAGGCTTGGCCTTGGTTTTGTCCGGCTTGTCCGGCTTGTCGTTCGGCGTGTCCGGTCTGTCTGGTCTAGGCTTGTCGGCCTTGAACTGGGCAGCTGCTTGCGCTTTTGCAACTGCTGTGATGCTGACTTCGAGTCGTTTGTCCTCCAGGGCTGACATGAGTCCGTCGACGACGTTGCCTCCACGGTCGGAGGCGACCGTGTCGAAGCAACGTGTGTAGACGAGACGCTCCGCGACGTGTTCTTCTCCGGTGAGAATCTTCTTGGCCTTGAAGCGTCTGATATAGGTGACTCGCGCTTCCCCCGCTGAGGCCACTGCTTGATTAGTACGTAGCGCTGCGTCGACGAGGGAGTAGGCGTAGGTTGTTTCGTCGGGGGTAGAGGTGACCGAGCGAAGCGTTTCCATAGCAGTTTCGAGTGCCGCGTTAACGGCGGCCGTAAATACACCATAGCAGAGCAGGTGTCGATACTCGTCGCGGGAGGAATTTCTCGCGTTGTCCGTAAAAAAATTGTCGGCCTCGTCGTGTCGAGGGTTCCACAGGCACGGGACTGTTGTGCCAGATGGGGGTAGGCAATCCGCGAACGTACGGGACGCGAAATCTGACCACTCTCTAGGGTCGATGTACTCTAGAGGGGTGTTTTTACTTTTAGCTGGTAGAGCGTCGAGCTCGAGTCGTCCACCCGCAGCGTTGTCGGAGTCGGCTGTGGGGATGGCTGAAGTAATGTGTTTTGTTGATGCGGTTGCGACGGATAGAGTTTCGACTTGGGCTGCTAACTGCTGAACAATCTGTGTCAACAATTGCAGCTTGTCTAGCTGATGTTCCGGCGCGTCACCGGGCGCAACGGGGTAGAGGACAATAGGCAATACCAGGCGGTCTGCCATTTGAACTGAAGGAGTGTGTTTTCGTGCGTCGTGCAGGAGACTCAAGTGATCAACACCTTGCTTGGTGTGACGAGTACAGTCCTGCAACAGTACATTGCAGTACATTGTACAAGTACTCGTTACGGATTCCAATTCGTGCTTTTCCACAGGACGGACGTACAAACGTGGGTACGTCGCTACTGCAATATTTACAAGGGTGCTGATGCTACAGTACGACCAATACCTCCCGGCACGTATAAATATGTGTAATTAATCTAACTAGCCAGATGACGCGCCAGAGCGAGCTCTTCGATGCAAAAGAGGCCGCGTCGTGAAACCCAATGCTAGGCAGGCCGCGTCTCAGGACAGATGACGACGTTTAGACAGCCCTAACGCCTGACACGTAAGACTCAGACGTACATCGACTTCATGCACGCTTACCCAGCGCGCATTCCTGAGTCCTAGTAACTGCTTCAGTAAAGGAGCCAAGAACCACGGAGGTCTGCCTCGCGGCGGCCTCAAGATCTGTCAAGAGGGGGAGGGTACGAGTGTGACGAGTACAGTCATGCAACAAGATATTGCAGGACATTGCACATGTACTCGTTACGGATTCCAATTCGTGCTTTTCCACAGGACGGACGTACAAACGTGGGTACGTCGCTACTGTAATATCATAAGGGTGCTGATGCTACAGTACGACCAGTACCTCCCGGTACGTACAGATATGCATAATTAATCTAACCAGCCAGATGACGCGCCAAAGCGAGCTCTTCGAAGCAGAAGGAGCCGCGTCGTGAAACCCAATGCGAGGCAGGCCGCGTCTCAGGACAGATGACGACGGTTAGACAGCCCTAACGCCTGACACGTAAGCGTAGCTTGCAGGCGTAAGCAATATGGGCAGAAACCTATTTAAGCCCAGTGCAGTAGAGGGAGGTGACAGAACCATTTAACAATTCCTTTGTTCACTTACAACATATACTGCTTAAGTACAACAGTGAAACATCTTTCACCATCGCCTCTCGACAACATCATTTTGCCATCTCGCAACGACATAACTAGACAGATTAGAACTGATTTGTGCTAGCGTTTAGCTTGACGAGGCTAACCGCCACAGTGGCTAGCAAGAGCCACGATGCCGTTTGCGTGAGCGATAGCTCTCGCAAAAGGCAGAAGGTGGACACACAATCGCTGCGGGGGTGTTATATAGTGTGCGGACATTTTACTGTCCGTGCGCGCGTGGGCGCTTGAACCGTTAGGGAGATGTAGCGTCGGAGGTAACGCTTGTAACGGAGGTAACGCCGGTTACTTCGTAATTTAGCCCTGTAATTCAAACCTCTATATTACCAATATGACCATTTATCCAATAAAATGTACGCAAGTTGTCATCTTTGGCATAATCTGACTCCTAAATCGTCAGCATACGAATTGCGTTTTAATAGACAGGAAGGAGGTACGGGTACCTGTACTGTACTAGCGTTAGCGCTGCTAGCTCGGTACCGTACTGGTACTGGAAGACAAGTCCTGCTTGCTGTTCACATTGTCACCACATCCACTCAAAATCAGCAGCCACACCATCGTCGTCATCTTGTTCGTTGTCCAACACTTACTAGTGTCGGTCCTGCACGTGCACACCGCTTGCTCCATTCCGGACTGCCACCTGAGTTTCGATTCTCCCTGACCTCGTGCGCCTTCCACCGGGCATCGCTGGTGCGTGTAAGCAGGCTACTAGCGAGGCGTATAATCCTCTCACGCACTACTGCGTACGATACAGGTATTACCTACTCGTCCAGCGCCCGGCGGCTGAGAGCCCCCACCCGTGGCGCACTCTCGTGGCGCTAGCATGAACACCGCCGCTTCTCGACTCGCTCAACCCCCGCTGCGTGATCACCGCACTCCCGCCGTTGGCTGGACGTCACGACCATTACGCCTGACGAACCCTGGAATGGCATTACGCCGTCGGATGGTCTCTGTGATTTCGTCCCATGCGATGCCCTTCTTCAGCGCCTCCGCCGCCTCAAGCACCTCCACACCGGCGGCGCCCCCTTCGCGCGCACTCCTTTCCGCTGCGAAACCTTTCTCGAGTGCGATAAACTTCGCTCACCCTGTTCCTCGGGATGGTATGCCCAGGACTGCCGTGACCGCTCGGGCCGGCCGTCGCGCGTCTAGCAGCAGCAGCAGCGGAGGCAAGAAGGTGAACAATAAAGCGGCGGAGAAGAAGCTGACTGCCATCAGCGGTGTCGGAAGAAAGACGGCGACCATCCTCCGCGACAATGGTATCCCTGACCTTCCGTCTCTGCGCGCCTGGTATGCGGATCGAACGGAGATAGGGAACGAGGAGCTGGTGGCGACGCTGTGCAGGTTGGAAAACTCGTCGGAGGGTTCACTGCGTACTCGGGAGGCGAGCAAGGTGGTTGGCTTCCTTCGGCCAGATGGAGAGAGGGCCGCGGCGGAAGAGGAAGCCGAGGTGTCCGAGAGCCACTCCGAGGCTGGGTTGCGGAAGGCGGGGAAGGGTCTGACGCTGTGCGTGGAGGGTAATATCGGCGTTGGGAAGACAACGTTCCTGCAGAAGCTTATCGGGCAGAGCGTAGAGCTGCAGGAGGTGGTGGAGGTGGTGCCGGAGCCGGTGGAGCAGTGGCAGAGCGTGGGCAATGAAAACGTCAACCTACTGGACCTTTTTTACAATGACCAGCGACGCTACGCCTACACCTTTCAGCACTACGTCTTCGTGACGCGCGTGATGCAGGAGAAGAACAGCCGCGACCTGCTCGAGACGCTAGCGAAGAGCGAGGACAACAAGAAAAGCCTCCGCCTGCTCGAGCGCAGTGTCTTTAGCGATCGAATGGTGTTCGTGCGCGCGGTGCACGAGGCAAAGTGCATGTCAGACGTAGAGCTCAGCATCTATGACTCCTGGTTCTCCCCCATGGTGAGCGCCCTCCCCACGCTCATCCCCGACGGCTTCATCTACCTCAAGGCCGACCCCCGCACCTGCCTGGAACGGATGAGCTCACGCGCGCGCAGCGAAGAGGTTGGCGTCTCCCTCGATTACCTTGAGAACCTGCACAGCAAGCATGAGGACTGGCTCGCCATGGGCCAGCTTGGCGAGCGTCCTGACTCTAAGTCCCTGCTTTTCCCTGGTGGCGAGCTCCCCTACTCAAACCTGCAGTACACATCCAGCAACATGCCCGAGGTGCCCGAAATTCTAGCCAGCAAGCTGGTGCACATGAGTAGCCAGGGTGGTAGCTCCACCAGCGGCGGTACCTTCCTACCCAGCGAGCTCAACAACGTCCCCGCGCTCGTGCTGGATTATAACACCGAGATCGATTTCGATGAAGACACCGAGGCGCGACGCGAGTACGCGGTGGTGGTGAAAGCTTACATGCAGTACATAAAAAAATTCAAGCAGGCCAAGTTGTCACCCGGCTTGATCATCCCAGGCTCGCCTCTCCTCGCAGGGCAGCCCTCAATGCGCGGATCGGCGGTGAACATCGCCTCCGGGATCTGAATAGACCTCAATCAACTTCTTGCTCCCCCCTCCCCCTTGGCTTTGGGAACAACGAGACGAATCCGTAGAAGGTGAGAGGAAGGGATGTTTATTCCCTTCCATCTCCCTAACCACCCTGTCCCTCTGTATCATGACCGCCCGTCAATGTAATTTACACGTTTATCACGCTTTATTCGGCCAACCGCATGGGCTTTGGCATCGATCAGCGCTGATAGTAAATCCGGGGGAAAGGGGTGGCGCTGGTGGTCTACACACCGCTTCGGAGCACAATTTGTGTGTGTTTGGGGGTGTGGGGAGGGTTCTGCTCGTGCATCATGCGCTGCCCTCCCACTCTGAGTTAAACTGCTGAAGGAAACTCTCCATGTAGCGGTGCCTGCCCTCCGCCCTCTTGCGTCCCGCCTACACACACACACACACACACAGACACACACACAAGGAGCACTCAATTGAGACCACCAGAGTTCCAGACCAGGCCCGCCTTTCGCACAACTCAAGCCATCCCTCATATTGCCCCTGACCCTTCCCCTGTCCACTTGCGCACCTCAGTCTTCATCATATTCTTCAGCTTCAGGAGCTTCTCATAGAAATGGTTCAGTGTGGTCTGCTCCTGCCCGCCGCGCATGTACTCCTCTTTGGTCAGCTCATCTCTGCCAACGAGTGCCAGAACTGAACCTGGATTAAGGCTATCCAAATCCACAACTTGGAAGGAATTATACGCAGGAGCGCGAGGGGGGCAGGAAGCTGTACCTCGCCTTCACACTCGGATCGTGAAGGGTTCGATTAAAGCGACCTCCGAATGTGAGACACCGCGCGATGCCAATGGCGCCAATTGCGTCCAGCCTGTGGCATTATCAGTCAGGTAAAGTGAGCCTCCCCTACCAGACCTCGATCTCTCAGACTTCTCTCTCATTTCTAAATGGGATCGAACCTATCAGCGTCTTGCACCACACGCATCTCGGGTGAAGGGGAGGACAGCGCCCCCGCCAGCTCATCCTGAAGGTATAACGGGGAGGAGAAGTGAGGATGATGGGGATGCGATGGGAGTGGACATGCTAGTTTGTAGTAGGAATACCAATGGATTTTCGAATATGTTGTGGACAATGTACGGGGTATTATTCGTGGTGGGGAGGCTGACCAGGTGGGCGCCCACCTTGAATCCTATATTTCTGACAACATCCACAATCCGCAGTTTCTGAGCGTCCGTCAACGACGTTTGTGAATTCAAAAACGCCTAAGCAATGGCATTGCAGAAGAACGTGAGGGGTCGTGTAAACCTCATGAGAACAGGGTAGAGCGATCTGTCACTGGTGGGCACAGATCAGGACCATATCCTGCTTGCATATCATGCAGCGACTACACACACACACACACACACACACACACACACACACCTCAACCGCTTCCGCCCCTTCACCCGCGTCCTTGTTATACTTCCAGTCCTTGATGTCATGCAGCAACGCAGCCAGCTCAACCACTTCCAGCGAATCATCCTACGCATGCATCCAGCGTTAAGAGCACCATCAGCAGTATGAGAACTCACGTTACACCTCTCTTTCCCATTTCGGGTGCATATCTTGAGCTGCAACCCACCCACCGGTAGCGCCTCCTCTTTCGCGAGCTCCAACGCAAGCTTCCTCACTCTGTCTATGTGCCTAAGCACGGATAATGAGTGGCCGAAGAGGAGCTTAAGCCGTTATCAAAATGGAACGGGGATTCGAGCTGGAGTACGGTGGCAGTAGCTACATGCGCAGACAGCTCAGGCCAACATCACAGTTTTCCGTGTAAGGAAATAACAAGAGCGTAGAAGGTCTCGTCTTACCACCAGTCGTGCGATGAGTCGACAGCCGAGCGCTCGAGCTCCTCACGAACGTACTGTTCGGCCACTCGCACGGACTCGCCCCGGATAGACGACATGGCGCTGTCAGGATCACTCGAGACACGACCCGACCTCAACATAAGGACCGGCCGGGAGGTAGAACCACAAGAGAGAAGCAAAGTGCACAGCTTTCGCCGAAAGGGAAGAAGCTGCGCGTGATAGGAAACAACGAGCAGGAGCTGGCGACCGGGGCAGCTATGGACTATGGGCGGGGGGCTGCGCAAGGCACCTGTAGCTCGAGAACAATACTCCGCTGGACAGTCGCTAGAGGGTATACTTGACGCGAGAGATCGCGAGCGCCGCCGTGTTGTGGCGGTGCTGAGATGATTGTGTTCTCAAGGTCAGACCGCTGTTCCCGCGAAGGGGATGGAGAGGCATTTGGGGCAGCGATGACCGTGTGTTGTATTTTCGATACTCAAATTAACGCTGCTTTGTCCGGGAATAGCGAGCGATGTAAAAAAGTCTATGATGACCTGTCGTATATTTTACAGTGCGCGAATATTTCAATACACATAGACCATACCTTTCTTTCTTTAGAGTTTAGACCCACAGTACCAGGACTGTACAGGTACCTGCAGGCTGTAGGTAGAGCTGGAGAGAGCAGACAGAGAGCAGACGGGTCACGATCGGCCGCCGGTACGGGTACCGGTAATCCCTGACTCAAAGTACGGGTCCTGTGATAATCTCACTACGACGGCATTTTCATTATCGCAATACATATAAACAGAGCAGCGATAGTATCAGAGCGATATTATCATAATTAATTACAAGACTTTCAGGATGCCGGGAAAGCATCCCGCCCCGGCACCTCAAGCCGGTGGCTCGGACGTGTTAGCTGCCTTTTTGTCGTCAAACGATGGCGGCAGCAGTAGAGCGCACAACTTTTCCACCTGGTCATACATTCTAAGTAAGGCGATAAGTTCATCTTTGAAGAAGCGATAGAATGGAGTCGAGGCAGCGACACTCAAAGGCGGAGTCGCTGAAGTCAAAGTTTCAGCAGAAGCGACGCGACGATGCGCTCAGTCGACAGAAAACTGCTCGGCAGGCACAGGTGAAGCGGGCGAGGGCGGTCGAAGAGGAGGCGCACCGGAGCTATGAGCAGCAGGTGGGGGGCAGCGATGCCGCGCGATATTGTAAAACTGCCCTTGACAGCCGCTCCTGTCTCGCCAACTCAGTTAGCCAGTGTATCGACAGAGCGACGACGGGATGGGCGACGTCGAGCGCGGCGCCCCGTCCTCGCGAAAGACAACGCCGCGCGAGTTCTGGTCGACGCAGCTCATGCACCCGGAGTGGCTGGTGGATGTGCCTGAGAACCTCAGTACCGACTGGTGAGGGGACTTAGTGTCGTTCATGCGCACTCTCGAGGACTTGCTCATCTGCCAAGCGACATACTTTCAATTTTTTTGAGTCCTGCGTTTGATTTGCAAATACAGTGTTACACTTTGAAGACCTCTCGCAACACTCACAACTTACGCAAGAAGAGGGAGTAGCACGCTGAGCCTGCGTTCAAATGTCATGCAGGTACATCACGCCGCGGCCTGAGGGGTCGCGATGCATCGTTGTCGCATCCAAGTACGGCCCCGCATCTACTCACCTCTCCTCACTCATCATCACAACCTCTCCTCCTCTATCTGCCATTCAGCACGTGTGGGAGGCATCCATTGTGCTTACTGGCGTCACACGCCCCACTGCTTTTCCCACTCACAGGGGGGTCACCACCAGTCGGGGGCGCAGTGGAATGATTCTCCATCAGTTTCAGTCCGCGCTCCCAAATGGTGTGCGCCGGTGCTGCTCAGAAATTTTCTACGCCAACTGACTACCTTTTTGTTACGTGACTGCCAGCGAAGTAAAGGCCTGAGACTCCCTGCTTTGCAGGATCACGGATTACTTCTGCAGGGTCGAGCTCCTGTGTGCTGGACTGCATCTTCCACGAGGTCCGATGGCCACTCGCGCTGCGCAGTCTGCATTTCTTTGCGTTTTATGGCATGGTGTGATGTGATGTGGTGCGGTGTGGTATGATTAGATCTTCAGCTATGTGTTTGGACATGAACAGATGAAGTGATATGAGACGTAGTGTGATGTATGGGTTGTGGTGTGGAGTATGGCATCTTTTGGTTTGGTATGAATATGAGATGTGATGCGGAGTAATATTATGACGCCTCGCGTGTTTTCCTGTCACATGTCGTCTTTTGATGCCATGCCCTGCCATGCCATGCCAGAAATCCACAGTCCAAAGTATTTCAGGCCTTTACTGATGTTTGCCCTCCCTGCATACTGGTTGTCCCTCAGCCAGATGCCACGTATTACGTGGTGGACATGATGGTATGGAAGGGGCACAACATGTATGACTGCACGACCGAGTTTCGGCTGTTTTGGGTGCGAGGCTCCACCGCCTGCTAATCAAGGCCTCCCATTGCCCATCGAGCGAAGCAGAAACACCAGCCTTACCCCTTCATTCCTCTGTTTTCCATATTAGGTGGCGTCCAAATTGCACGAGGACGGAGGCACTGAGCTGCTCGAGGGCGCGGAACAGACGTACAGATTCTCTCCCTTGCATTCCGTAAATTGCAGCCCAGGTACCCCCCGTCCCCTCCTTGCACATGAACACCGGTATCTTTCTCGATCTCCTCTCTCTTTCTCACACCCCCACACCCACACACACACATCCGCAAATACACACACACACACACACACACACACGCACATACACTCACTCTTTCTTTCTCCCTGTCTCTCGCTGTCGCACATATGCGTGGGTAAAAGTGAGGCCCATTCACCATGTCGTCATAGCCTTCCCAATCGCGACTATCATTCGGTGTTCGAGTCATTACCAAGAACATGTTTTAGCACAATTATCCGGGCAGGCATGTTTGTGCCATTCACCAAGCCTGTTGTCAACTCTCCGGTTGCCGTGTCCGTCGCAGAGGGTCTGCATTTCTGTCGGTCCGGCGATGTGGCATTCACGCGAGATGGGGTTGTGTTCCGACACAAGGAAGCCCATTACTCCCCTGGCTTGACACCATCTCCATTGAGTTTGGTCTGGAAGGTGAGGCTCGCTGCGGCGTTTCCTGTTCTGCAAGTGACGGGTACCACAGCACCGATGCACCTGAAGCACTTCATATATAAACCATAGTTGACAATGCAGCTCAGCGATGCAATGCGTCCATTTGTTGCCAGGACGCGTCCACATCGAAGTACTTCATCGACACCGATGCATCGGGTAATGTGCTTGAGCATCAGGTGCGCGGTCTCCTCTTTGGTCCTTTCTCCCTCCAACCCCCTCCAGGATTCCAGCGCTGCTTTCCCATTCGCACGACAGTCCGTGATTTTCATGCTTTCCGTGATTAACATGCGAGTGGTGGTGCTGTGATTTCCTGTCGTGTCACGTCACTTGTGAGGCTACCTCATATTATGTCGTGTCAGAGTCAGCATTCGCACTTGAAACCACCCTTCCCAACTTGTTTCACATCGACGCGATAAAAACGCGCTCGTTGCAACTTGTCGCCTATGACACCCTAGACGCCGAGTGCCGTGCGCTATTTGGGTGGTTGTACCTCTATTGTGTCACGGCTTTCCATAGATAGAGAAGCCAAGCAATGACGACGGTGCAAGTTTCGAGATGCTGGCATTCGTCACGTGGGTTGCGGCCTCAATGCTCTCAATATGTAGAGGGGTGTATGTGGCATGCATCAATTGTAGTGTTTCAGTGTGTGTGTGTGTGTGTGTGTGTGTGTGTGTGTGTGTGTGTGTGTGTGTGTGTCTGTTGTGTGTCAGAGAAAGAGAGAGTGTGTGTATCTTCGGCCAATGCAGATATGTTTGGGCGCATCCATTTCATAGGGCAGACACTCTACACCGACATCATGAAGAAGATGGCAGTGCCTTGACGATGCTGACAGTGTCAGTGATGATCCTTTGTTGGCTGGCTTACCTTAGGCTCACATAAACCTGAAAATAGAATCCCCAACTGTTGAAGCCCTTGCTCTCGAGCTGTCCAGAGACTTCCCTGGTGTGCATATGCGCAGATGGTTGTGCTCGAGTACCGCATGGATCAGACGGTGGCGACCTGTGATGACCCGCCAGTTGTGTTGGGAAAGCTGCCGCCGTCTTTTGTGTCGCAGATGACAAACAAACTAAAGGTAACGAGGAGGAGGGTAACAACGGCCTTAGCTTCCCTCCCTTCCCCCATTTCATCGTACTCTCCCTCGCCTCTGTTGTTTGTGTGATCGCTGGTGGGGTTGCGTTTCAGGTTGGCCGTCCTGTGCGCTTCTCGATCAGAGGTGGAGGCATCCAGGTGCGAACGGCGCAAAGGATGTCACCACTTCCTCCGATCACAGATTGAGTCTTGATTCCCTTTTTATTATTATGGACCCTAGCATCTGAATTCCTATCAACAAGTCAATGCAGCACGGCACGACTGAGCATTGGAAGTTTCACATCGCAACATGATTCCGTTTCGGGAATCTGATCGAACCATAAGTCAATATGGAGCATTTGTTACAGAATGGCGTATTGGAAACTTTATAATTGCTGTATCTATACATGATTATCAAATGTGCACATTGCAACCCGACACGTTTTTCCCTGCGATATCCATATCTTCATTTGCACGGTTTATTGATTGGCACTACATGCTTTTTGTGCATCTTGCATGGTTGATTGACTGACTCGTCGAGCTTGTTGCTCACCCGTTTCGGTGTAATGGTTGTGATGCCAGTTTGAGGAGGGACAGGCGGTGGGGGCGGACCTCCACTTTGAGGGCGTCTCTAATCCGCGACGCGGTCGGGTGGACAGCATCAGCAAGATCTTGTTTCAGTACCAAGCCCGGCGACGACCGTTAACCTTCGAGTTGTTGCTCGACGAGGCGTCTAGTCAATTACCCACCGACTCCCAACATGAGATGGCCGATTGACTCGGCGGTGGCAAACGATGGCACAACGATTTTGGAAGCTCGAAATACGTATTGTGATAAACCCAAGCGATGGATGAAATTGAATTACATGTGAGGCTTGGCGTGGCTTGTTGTCTCTGGCCCCCGAGATTGGGTGATGCATGTAGTTAATATAGCGAAACTCCGCTATTGCGATCATTTGGAGCTATGGTGTGCACTGATCCGTTTGAGTACCATGGTGATCTTGCATGGTCTTGCGCTCCGGGAGTGTGGTTCCACGACATGTCACGGGTTCGACTGAGGTTCCTCCATTGATAACAGCCATTCATGAGTATGGGTCGGTGTGGCGATATTCGTTGGGTTGGTTTTTGTTTGATGGGTTCGTTCACAAAGTCCGCCCTGATGGTCCAATGAATCCCAGTTCTCCGAAGAAGCAAGGAGAAAAGCGGTTAAAGGGCGATGTTATGTCTGTCTTGGCGTAGCTAGCCGGACACACATGGAGGGCCAATTACGGGGCACATAGCCATTGGCCGTGAATTGGCCCCACACGCGGCATTGTAAAGTGTGGTTCCAAGCCAAGACTTCACTAGTGTCATATGTGCTCCAAAAATATCTTTGTGTGAAGATTGTATGATGGTGAGTACGCCGTAGCGGCCGCTATGGGATAATCCGCTTTTATTGATTCTTCAACCGATTGGATGAGGTCATCATGCTTCTTGGTGCGATTGATAGGGGGGGTGTTCACATGGTCTTGTTGTTCCAACCCATGCACTTTGAGCATCATGAAAAGGGAGACCGTCCTAAGCATGACCACCCACCACGCCTCCCCTAGCCAGTGGGTGTATGAGACATGAGCGCGCTTTACGTTTGATATGTAATATAATTCCGATTTATTTGCGCTGTCCGAAGTCGTCTTTCGCGCCTAGGTGGCGATGTATGCATGGGGAGCGGTTATCCACGATTTAATTGGTGATTACGTCCTGTCGTTAACTACCCCTGAATTGCCGTGTGGTTATGACATGTCGCCAAGGCCGGTATAGAGGCGAGCTTGGGCTCACATTTTGAGAGTTTCACTATGGAGGCAAGGACTTTGTTATGCATGTGTGTGATGCATGTGTGTGTGTGTGTGTGTGTGTGTGTGTGTGTGTGTGTGTGTGTGTGTGCCATGCTTATCGGGCAAAGTACGCGTCTTTCATGTGTCGCAGGAAGCATGCGCTATCGGTGAGGAGGTAGGTAAAGTTGAATTGCATGCCATTGTCCCCAGCATCGAAAAAGGAGGGACTTAGTACGTACTACTAGGCTTACGGTTGTGCTGTAGTCTGTTGTAGTGTATCGCTAGTTTTGCTTCTCATGGCGTCGAGCATAGATTTGGTCTTTGCCGGACATGTTATTTGTTTAATGAATTTAACTTTCAGGGCAGGGGAATTTACCTGCCCGTAGCAAAAGTCGTTGCCATGTTATGATGCTGCATTGCTTAAGTGGTGCAAGCCTCAGAAAAGGAGGAAGTTTGTGCGCACTGCGAGGCGAATGGAAGTGTGGTAGCATTTTGTTGTGTGCGGGGTAAGGTACTACATGGTTGGTATTGTTTCCAATGGCGTAGAGCATAGATTGATATTTGCTGGAAATGTAATTGCGGAGGGTTGAATTAATTGTTTTATTACTGAGATTCAGTTTGGGGACCATGGAAGCGCATTATATAGTCTCGTTGGATTTGCTAAAGGCAACGGAACGTCCTTAATGCTAGAAGGGGGAGTGGTCGCGGGGGCTCGTTAAGGCTGGACCTGGGATGTAGCCACGGCTACCACCATTAAGCCGTCTTAGGAAGGGCTCAAGGAAGAGGGTGAATATAAATGGGTGAATAGAAAAGGGTGAATAGAAAGAATGAATAGAAGGTGTTGCCTTGCAATGTGCCACGGGTAATATCTGCTATGTGATGTATGTTGCCGTGTGGTGTGATATAAATGGTGGTGGATGCCCCGAATGATTGTTCGCATGCGGTGACAAAAGAGGAGGGCATGCCTAGTTCTCGCATGTGTTTGTAGATTATTATGTTATCAGCCCTATCAAAGGCGCCTTTATTTAAGTCCGCGTACGTGTTGTATATGTCTTTGTTGTGTATTTTGGCACCCTCCATCATCATGATGAGGGAGGCAAGTGCTTCGTGAATGCTACGTAGGAGGCGGAAGCCGTCCTGGTGGTCACTCAGGATGCGTAGATTTCCGCGTATGTGGAGCCGGCTTCTTTGATGCGGGCGGTCCATAGCTTAAGCAAGTTATTCATAAGTGCGATAGGCTGGTAGTTATCGATAAGGGCGGAGTTTATTTGTTAATGGAGTATACATGTGGTGATTTGGAACCATTTTGGAGGGGTGTAGGAGTTTTGAGCGAGAAGGGTCGTAACGGAGAAAGTGGCTGTATGTGCTCATGGAGGCAGATAATTGATGATTTCATTAGGGATGCCATCTAGGCCATTGGACTTTCTTGTGCCAAGTTGCTGAATGGATTGGTCGAAGGTGTGTCTTGTCATCATATCCGATAGTTCGGGTCTCCGCGTGGGGTGATTTTGAATTGGTCGGAGGAAATATCGCTTTCGCAAGCGGAGGTGCGGTGTATGTTTGGGGTGGTTTTAGTAAGTTGTGTCTCAAAGTGGACATGATGATGGAACTTCTTTCACTATTTCGTCGGGTTAGTAGCCAAGGTGTGGTATTTTGAAAGTACTTGGTATTCATGTGGGGTGACTTGCTTTGTGGGGTGAGGCCGCTTCGAGTCTCGAGCCGGCGATGGTACTTTTGGGGGTTAGTATCGCAGGCGGTTTTGATTTTGTGCTTATGGTTTTGTATTCTTTGTGTGGTTGCTTTGTCTAGGAGTTGTCGGATTCTGTGTTGGCATGTAGTTGCGATTTCATAATAAGGTGTAAGTTTATCGGTGGTGTCTAATAGTTTTTTGTACCAGTGAGAGGGCGCGGTGCTGCATGGTGCATTTACGTAATTGTTTGGTAAGTTTTCGGGTAGGTTAATTGATCCAAGTGGGTATATATTGGGGGTTTGTGTTGCATATTTTGGTCGGAAGGAGGGCACGTAAGGTTGATGCGTGTGATTTGCAGTCGTTGAGGAGGTCTGTGTATTGTTTAGCTAGACTCTCTAAGGTGTATGTCGGGGTGTTGTGAGAGGGGGTGTTGATGATCCTTGTTTGGTGGTCGATTGTTTTATTAATACGAAACATGGGCACCTTCGAGGGCGTGTTGTCCAACATGCCGTACTTCTCCATAATCTCCTTAATGTATAGTGTTATTGGGAGAGAGTGATGGCCCTTGCTTCTCTATTTCTGACAATGTCCATCCCGAGGATGAACTTGGCCTCACAAAAGTTCGTAATGCGGAAGTGGTCCCCAATGGCCCGCTTCGCCGACTCAATCCGCTACATCGCTTTCAGGGAGGGGGTTGAAGCTATATAAAGTCGGATGTCGTCCTTTGATTGGGGAAGTTGAAATTTGTAGATGCGAGTATTGGCCGCAGTGGCGTTACGGAGTGCGGCTGGTGGAGGTGAGGTGATGAGTGATTGAGTGTGTGGTATGTGATGTATCGCGGAGTGGTCCGTGAAGGATGAGATTGTAGTGGTCACTTTGTGCTTCGTGAGGGGTGGCTGACCGGTGGAGGCTGGAGTTGGTGTCAGCGAGTGGAAGATGCAAGAGCCACTACGTGGGGAGGTCGGTAGGGGGGTGATGTAGTGGTGTGAGCTGGGAGGTTAGGAGGGGTATGAGGGCCTTGTGGCCCGTACCTACTTGGGTTGAGGACTGGAAGTCGCCTCCCCATTGGATACGATGTTTTGGGTAGGTGCCGTGGAGCTTGAGTCCCCATGCCATGACGATTTGTAGAATTCAGTGTTCCGAGAGCCGTGCAATTGAGGTCTTAAGGCTCTGATGATGAGGTTCGGTGTTCCTTTGTGAGAGGTGAGAATGATTCCTGCGATGTAGAGAATGTATTCTAAGGGGGGGGGGGGGTAAGAAGGTGTAAGGCTGTGAATGACTGTTTTTTATGGCCAATATGACACCCGCTTAGTCGAGGTGGTGAGATGTCGCCGATTGCCTTGTTCTCGAAAGGTGGTGGTTGGGGAGGGCTAGGCGTAGACTGTTACTGTGATTTGTGTGATTGGTCGTTGTGAGGATAAGGATACATGTGTCCGTATTTTGTGCTATTGCTTCGACATCAAGTATAGAGGTACATAACTTGCGTATGTTGAGTGTGAATAATGTGATGTCTTGTTTGAGGTGTTGGGGCTGGTCCTTGTAGTGTGGAGTATCCGTGGATGGGTGGTTCTTAGCCCTAACATCCCGTTACCTAGTGCCTATGTACAAGGTAGCATTAATACGTAATGTTGTGCTAATTGCGGTTCTCTATTCCCTGTTAGTGGCGGCCGCCAGGCCCTGCCTTTACCTTCGCCGGCCGCAATCCCTCTCCTTTCCCTTCTCTAGTCTCCACACCCGCCCCCCTTATGGGGCCAGCACGACCTACGTGTAACTATCTCCTTCCATCTCCAAAAGGTTATGGGCTCCCCACAAGGTTACTAAGCTAAAGGCATACTCTGCGATGAAATGTGGAGCAGACACTAGCAGCGGACGCAGCCGGCAAAAATACGGAGGAGGATGCCACCAAAGAGGTGAACGGCCAAAAACTCGCAAGCTCACGGGGGTCACGGGAGGGAAGGAGGTAGCGCAGTCGAGGGCGTCAAAAAGGGCCGCACTAATATCCTCTCGCGTTGTCACGCAGACTCCCCGAGCCGACGTGGCCGGGTGGTAGGCGAGAAGACAATCGAAAGCATCATGGGAGGAGCACCACGCCGCATGAGGAGCAACACGGGGGGAGGGTCACGAAGGGCAGCCTCACATTGGAGCTCAACAATAGAGGAGGGCATAGACGCCCGCCCTACATGCGCAAATGGCAGAGCAAGTGAGGCTAGGGCAGAGGAGGCAGAGGTCGGGGGGGGGAGGGTGGAGGAACATGACCAAGGAGAGAGAGGGGTGATCGCAGCGAGGGGTTAACTAGTCGGCTGGCCGGTAGAAGGGAAAGGGGGAGGGGTCGAGGTGGCCCCGAGGCTGAGGAAAGCCAAGAGGGGGAGTGACTACCACTCTTGCCGGGAACGTAACAAGTGGACGGGCACCTCTTTCACGCTTGGAAGTAGTCATGGGACATATTGAGATTTGGAGGCCGGACAATGTGGACGTGGAGCCGAGTGATGACGGGTGCGGGTAGTCGACACCATGTGGATGTTATTTGGGCGGGGAAAAATGACCGGGAGGAGGTCACCGGCAAGAGCATGGTCACAATGGGCATGTGTAGAGTGATGAGCCCCGTCTAAGTATAGACTGGTGTTTCGAGCAAGATTTGACCGCAAATTACGGCTAGCAAAGCGTAGGTCGCATGGTTGGCAAGTGTAACATTCTCTCGTAAATGGGGGAAAACACTCCGGCAGCATCACCACCAGTCACATGCACACCATCAACACCCCGCACACCACCAACACCACGCACACCATCATCATCAGCCCGTACCTCAACACTACGCACGACATCAACCCTGCCACTATCACCACCAGCACTCACATCACCAACACATGTGCCGGCTCCGCCACCAGTCATACGCACCTCATGAGCACCACACACACCACCAACACGAGCACCAACCAAACGCACACCCCCATCACTACGCACACCATCACCATCATTCCCTACACCACATGCGCTAGTCCCAACAGTGGCACCTACCAGCCATACTCATCGCGCCAACGCCACGCACACCATTGGCATGAGCACCAAATGTTGCACCGGCATCACGCATACCACTAATTCAAATTCCATCTCCGCCACCACCCAAACGCATTATTACCCCACCATTACAACGCGCATCAAGTTGTGAACCCATCAAGTCGAGCACCATTAAAAGCGTGTACCCTAACTGTAAATAACGGTTTATTACAAAATCATCAAAAAATGTTTACAAGAAAAAGCAGTGGAAACCGCCAATCAAGATGGAAAATAGAAAAAGGGGGGGAGTGCCCGAGGCATGCAACAGCATAATTATATTTTAAAATGATTAATAAAAAGCAATAGAAAGAAGGAAGAGGTGATATCATTATTGTGTTTCTTGTAACTTATTAAATTTATATTAACAACGTACAACACGTACAGGTAAAAAAGTAAATTTCCTTATAAGAAAAAGCAGCATGCAAAAAGAAAGAAAGAGGAAAAAACCTAAGCCCGAGGAACATGAAGGCATGCCACAGCATCAACAGTGCCCTCTTGCAAATCATCACGGAGATAGGAACCCAACGTACCATGAAAACCAGCAGGAAGACGTTGCATGAACCCTCGCCGAGCACCCCTAAAAAACGCCTAAAAGGAATAGAAGGGGTTCGTCGAACGAAATGTTGCATACGGACATAATTGTCAGAGCGCAAAGAACGAGAGGCAACAACGCCCATGCTAGGGAAGCGACGAACTGCCACCAAAATAGTCAGGCGAGCAACCAACTCGGCCGCCATAGGCGCCAACCGGCCCCCATCCTCCAAAGCGAAGGGATATTAATCATGGATCAGGCGTGCCAAGCAAAAAAGAAGTGCGGAGGTCCGCATCAAGTTTGCCATGTTGAGCTCCCAATGCAAGGCTGCCCGAGAGTGGGAGACGAGCACCTATACGAGGAACATTGGTGTTCGTGCGAGCACTTGTAACCATCACATCAACAAGATGACGGTGCGGAGTCATGAAGTCTAACCAAACCACGTCCCCATGACGATCTCGAGAAGCTCCCGACCGAATACGGCGGACCTCCAACCGCAAGTCCTGTCCCTTAGTAGCCCCCGCTTCAAGCATGAACTCTTCAAGCACGTGGACGATCCGATCGTGGAGTTGGATGACGTACCAGGTAGAGGTAAAAATCTCATCTTACGCGGATGGTGGCAAAGTTCAAACCTTAGAACCGGCCTTGAACTATGTACAGGTAAGAGACAAGCAGGGCGGGAACCCTAATAAAAAGGTTAGAGCCAAGATACACTTGGTTACACGAAGAACAAGATGAACAAGGTAAGAGCCAAGCAGGTACAGGTACGGGTACCGGCATTTGTTTTATTATTTCAATTCGTTATTTTGTTTTTTATGCGGTTTTTGCCTGGGGTCTTCGTGAAACCCTGGCACATGTTATTGAAGGTCTTTGAATATTGGAAACCCTATTATTTCTAACTGATTATTTGAGCTAGTAGAGTGCGGCGGCCCACCAGCCCGGTCGACGGGCTCTGCGCTGCTGAGCGGTCCAACGGGCCGTCATCGCGTTGTCATGGACCTCGCGGCGACCAGCCAGAGGGGATGCCCATAGTCCGTCGCAGCAAAAGCATGCACCACCTCTCCATAACGCGACTCGCCATCCACCGTTCCCCGTCCCTGAGTTCTCTGCGACCACTCGTGAACCGATACCTCCCACGCCCCCTCACCGCCCCATCACGCCAGTCACTCCTCGACGGGCCTCACCGTCGGCGGCGCATCGTCGTCAGTGTCGTCGGCGAGTGCAGCGGCGCGATGGTGGCCGCCGACGAGGGCGGGACGGCGGGTGCGGGCGATATCATAAAATCAGCTAACGACCGCAAGGAGTATCGGCGCATAATTTTACCGAACCAGCTTAATGTGTTGCTGATCAGCGACCCCGAGGTCGGCGAGCTGTTGGCGCAGCAGATGGCGCGCGACGAGGCGGAGGGCGAGGTAGAGCACATAAGTACTTGATGACATGTTATAGACACAACCACCTTTCGAACTTTCGACACTCGCACACCCTCCCCACACAACCAATCAAACGCTGTGTCGTCTATTGTCAAAATTCCCCTTGCCCTTGCTTCATCTTCGCTGATTATGGGCGAGCGGCTTTTCGAGGTCTATGCGATATATTTTCGTCGGCGCTGTTTGTTTTGTTTTAGCGGCTGCGTTGCCTTGAAGCCGTGGGTAACGCGACGGTGACTGGCGACTTTGCTTTCAGGGGGAGGAGGAGGGAGAGGAGGAGGATGATGAGGAAGAGGAGGATGATGAGGAAGGGGACGAGGAAGATGATGAGGAGGAGGAGGACGAGGAGGGGGCAAAGAAAACTAAAAAGAAGGGCGGTCAACATCATGCCACCAAAAAAGTGCGTGTGTGTGCTCTGTGTCCCCCCCTCTTGCGCTGATTCCAATACGCTAAAGGCTTTGCGTCCTACTGAAGACTTGCTGCTGGGAGAGAGGCTCATCTCCCCAGTAGTCCGCATGCACCCGTCTTAAAGACTCGTCATTGCTGAGGCGGTGTTGTGATTTGCGTGCATGGCTTGTGATGCAGGCGGCTGCTGCGATGGCGGTCGGCATTGGCAGCTTTCAAGACCCTGACAACCTGATGGTAGGCTCCCCCCCCCCCCCCCCCCCCCCCCCCCCACATACACACACAATTGCATTTTGCTTTACTCATAAATAGCAGCAGCACAAGCATATCAGAAACACGCAAATAATAACACACATACACACACAAACACACATGCGCACCATTTTTTTTTACCCCCCTCAGCATTGACGACATAGGCACGGCCGATAGTTTTCCTTTTGATGAGAGATGTAAAGCGGGGAGGATCGGTAGCAGGCATGGCGAATCGGTGGCTGAGGTTGGCGTACATGTGTAGGGGCTATCACACTTCCTGGAGCACATGCTGTTCATGGGCAGCGCCAAGTACCCAGATGAGAACGATTACGACGACTTTCTGAGCAAACATGGCGGCTCGAACAACGCATACACTGAACTGGTGAGCCGACTGATCTACACCACATTCACGCCTCGTCAAGCGTCTGTCAAACGCCTCCCCCCACCATTATGCACCCAAACCGACATGACTCATCCTCACCCGTGTTTCATGTGCGCGCAGGAGTACACCAACTTCCACTTTGATATCCAACCACGATACCTCGAGGGCGCTCTGGACCGCTTTGCGCAGTTCTTCCTGTCTCCGCTTTGCAAACAGGATTCGATGGAGCGCGAGGTTTGTGCGGCTGTGTTTTTGTGTAAGCGTGGGAGGAAGGGGAGGGGGGTATCTGCATGGTCATGAACGAAACGGAGGGTGGGGTGGATGGGAGCACCTACCTGGCTGGCTTCTGCGTCGTGTGTGTGTATGCGTACGTGTGTGTGTGCTTGTGTGTGTGTGTGTGTGTGTGTGTGTGTGTGTGTGCGTGCGTGAGTGTGTATGTGTGTGTGCGTGCGTGAGTGTATGTGTATGTATGTATGTGTATGTGTGTGCGCGTGTGTGTTTATGTGATTTTTGGTATATGTGTGTGTGTAAGTGTGTGTGTGTGTGTGTGTGTGTGTGTGATTCTTGGTTTGTAGTTGTGTATGTGTGTGTGTGTGTGTGTGTGTGCCAGTGTGTTTGAATGAGTGTTTGTATATGTTTGTGTGTAAGTGTGTGTTCATGTTCGTGTATGTGTGTGTATATTTGTGTGAGTGTGTATTTATATGGGTGTTGGTGTTTGTGCGTGTGTGTGTTTGCTTGTTCGTGTGTGTGTGTATGTTTATGTGAGTGTTGGTATATGTGTGTGTGTCCGTGTGTGTGTGTGTGTGTGTGTGTGCGTTTGTGTGAGTATTCGTGTTTGGTTGTGCATGTGTATATGTGTGTGTGTGTGTGTGCGAGTGTGCTCAGGTGATTGTTGGTAGATGTTCGTGTGTGGGCATGTGTGTGTGCGTGTGTGTGAGTTTCGGTGTATGTTTGCGTGTGTGCGTGTGTTTGTGTGAGTGTTGGTATGTGTTTGTGAGTGTGTGTATGTGTGTGTGAGGGTGTATGGGGGGGGGTGTCTGTTGGGTATGGATGGGATGAAATTGGCCTTTGCTCCATTGCCCTCCTGCTGGTGACCACAGGTGATGGCGGTGGAATCGGAGTTTCGCGGCGTCCTTCAGAGCGACACCTGCCGCTCGCTGCAGCTCAGCTGCCACACGGTCTGCCCCTCTCCCATCCCCTCAATGCTCCTGACCTTCACACTCTCCATTACTCAATGGCCCAAAGCTCACTACAAGAAACAGCCAATTATTTAATATTTCAATTCATCTCGTAGTCTGTCACCCACCTACCCCTCGGTCGGAAGCTCTTTCACCACCCGCACCCTCGAGTTTTATTTTTTGTTAGTCACCCTTGAATTTGTAAGCTCACAGGCTCACTCACTTGTTCAGATGAACACTTAAGCTCGTATCTGAATTGACCACTCCCTCGCGCCCGTGTGCACTCATTTTGTTGCTCACTGACTTACCCTCTGGTCATGTCATTTTCAATCCCCATGGCTGAGCCCCCCCCATTTTCTCATCTCTGTCTCTCTCCCTCTCTCTCTCTCTCTCACACACACACACACACACACACGCACACCACTAACTCATAATATCACTCACTCACACACTAGCACAAGCTGACAGCCTCTGACCTTGCTTGATCTCATCTAGCGCATAGAGCACCCACCATCGCTTGACACGGACTTTGTATGAGCCTGACCGGGTTGGTGCCCTCCCCCCCCCCCCCCCCCCCCCCCCCCCCCCCCACCCCCCCATTGGCATGCAATCCTATGGCTACTCAGGCTCGCCCCGGCCACGTATACCGCAAGTTCAGTTGGGGCAACAAAAAGAGCCTTTGGGAAGACCCGGCCGAGCAGGGCATCGACGTACGGGCGGAGCTGCTGAAATACTACAAGTGCGACAGAAAACCTGAAACCCGTCACGACCCGCCTGTGCTTCCAAACCTCACCCCTTTGATCAGCTCATTAGCCTCACCGCAGTGTGGGGGGCCGTAACAGGAGGCTGTGGGTCAGGGTGTGGGTCTGATGGTTGAGGGTGTGGTCGCATGCACTACTGTGGTGACAGGGCGCACTACAGCGCGGAGCGCATGAACTTGGTGGTCCTGGGGGGCAACCCTCTGGACGTTCTGCAGTCGTGGGTAGAGGAAAAATTCGCCGCGGTGCCGGGTGGTCTCGGCCCCCGCCCATCCATCGCCCACCAGGTACTACTTTCCCCGCCACCCCCGGCATACCCCTCATTCCCTATCATCCATCATCATCCAGTCTCCAACATACATACACACACATACACACACACACACACACACACACACACACACACACACACACACACACACACACACGCACACACAATCTCACGGTCAGCGCCTTCCTACCGCTGTCATATATTCACAATTTCTTTGCTCCCCCGGCCTCCCCACCCCAATGCTTCACATCCTCCACATCCTTCAACCTCCCGTGCTCCCCCCACCCCCACTTGACCTCTCAGCGCCCTATCCCCTACCTACACCCCCTTTTACTCCAATTTTTCATCCCTCTATCTCAATCGGTCTACCCTTCCTTCTCACTCGCCCTCCGCCCTCCACCCCCACTCCCTCCCATCGTTAACATCTTTTAGTTCCGAATAATCTCCCCCCCCCCCCCCCCCCGGCCGCTGGCCCCCTTCCTGACCTCCTCTCCAAGGTCCTCCCACCACCATTCTCTCCCGTTTCGCACTCCCGTACATATT
>JAPMLY010002836.1:0-16910 GCA_026401115.1 Tetraselmis chui
TTCCGTGTCTTGTTTATATTAATTAAGGTGGAAACCACTAAGCAAAAAGGAGCAAGGAGGAAAAAACCCCACAGGCCCTATTTCATCGGTGATTTCCATTTATTTTTATAACTATCATCACCGGGTGGTTGGAAAGCAAGTGTCTCTGCTATAGATTACTCACAGGGTACTGTAGGGTTGCTATACAGAATTGATGCAACGTCTTTTTGCTGCTCTTCATGGTACCTTGGGTTCCTGTCTCCGTGACGCTTTGTTGGAGGGCAATGTTGATGCTGTGGCATACCTTCATGTTCCTTTCTTTTTTCTTGTAAGAATGATTGAATTATTAGACACAGGGTCCTGCAATAGCGTAAACCCTAAACCCCATACATGAAATAAATTATGAGAAGCACTACATGAACCGCAAGCGTCCCCGTGCTTCCTCGAGCGGCGCGTGAGGCGCCGCTTGTCGCCTCCACGTGTTGCATTCTCGGCGTTGCCTAGGAGTTTCCTAAGTTCAATATGCTAGGTTTATGCACAATGTTGTGCTTCCTTTTGCCGTGCTTTGGATTCCGTGATCCTCTTGTCACTCTTGCCCTTTTGTTCCCCTTCCCATTTTCCATATCAGTGCTCATGTTGTTCTTCTTGTAATCAATTCACTGCATGAACTGCTAGCGGAAAGGATTACATCAGAATGTGTAGCAGTAGTTTTCGTTCACTGTGTTGTTTTTGGAAAACGAACCGACATGGTGGCCTCCACTGCTTTTTCTTGTAAGAATTTTTTGGGCCTCCACTGCTTTTTCTTGTAAGTTTTTTTTTATCGAAAACGAACCGACACGCGAAGTGATGCACATTTATATACTACCAGGTATGCCCGTGGTGTAGTAACGAAACCACAAAGCATGGCGTAGTTGTACCTGTACACTTCCGATCGTGGCGAAATATGTTCTATATACTGTACTCTACGTTTTTTTCTGTACCTCTTCGCAGTCATTGCTTACAAGAAGAACCAGATGAGCACGGACAGGGAAAGTGGGAGGGGAAACAAGAGGGCAAGAGTGACAAGAGGATCACGGAATCCAAAGCACGGCAAAAGGAAAGCACTACATTGTGCATAAACCTAGCAGATTAAACTAAGGAAACTCTTAAGCCACGCCGAGAATGCAACACGTGGAGGCGACAAGCGGCGCCTCACGCGCCGCTCGAGGAAGCACGGGGACGCTTGCGGCCCATGGCGCGGGTGAAGAGCGCCGTGGCTGGAGAAGGCATCCCAACCGAGGAAGAAGCGGCCTCCGTGCCGTTCGCAGCGGCGGACAAACCGCGCAAGACGTTGTCCGCGTGAGCAACATGGACGGCGAGAGAGACCTTTCGACGCCATGAGGCCAACAACTTGCCCACATGCATCCCTTTAGATGCGGTTGCCTGCTTGGCTAGCTCCGTCAAGAAAGCCGTGGCGTGGCCGCCAAGAGTACCAAATTCCGTGACTGCAAAGGGAATGAAGCGGATGTCGGGGCGACTCCTCAACCCCTCCGAGTACTTCTCGAACTTGGTCTTCTCAACATGGCGGAGAGCGACTTCGGGTGACGGGGGGCTAGACACGCCGAACAAACCGGAAACCACGGCATCAAGGGCAAGTTTTGAGCCTCGGATGCCGTGATAGTGCAAGACACCCACATCCGCGGGGAGACCGTCGTTGCCGTTGGGGAGTTGAACTAACATCGTGGGATTTGTGAGAACCTCGACGCCAACCCCGAGTGCGCCACGAACCTCGGAGATGATTTCCGCAAGGGCCGTCACTAACCAAGAGTGAGCGGTGTGGACCGAAGCATCTCCGCCGCAACGAGCCAAATGGTCCGCAAAAGCAGTGGCCCACGCATCATCCGACATGTCAACACCCGCCGACGAGAACGCACCCCGCATAGCTTGAACCGAGAGATGGCAAGAAGCACAAGCAGTGGGGGAGCGTAGAGAAGAGAGGATGCGAGATGAGGGTAGGCCGAAGATGCGACAGACCGCGACGCGGAAAACTGCGTCGTAGTGCTCAGGGAACTTGTCACGGAGCTCGCCCAGGCGACCTGAAGTAGGAGGGTCCGAAGCCAAAAACGCAAGGGCGCCGTGGCCGAGACGAGATAGAAAACGCCTAGACTCCGGCCGAGCGCGGTTAGAAAACGTGGGAGCGAGCTTCGCGAAGCGAAACAAGTTGACGCGCTCACTGATGTCGGCTTGTAGCTTTGGAAAGATGTCCGTGGCAAACGCAGAAAGAGGGACGAGCGAGGGTAGGCCGTCAAGGGACCGAGAAATCTGCTCGTTGTTTGATCGGGCTTCGGCAACGCAGCCGGCGCGAGCCACCGTTGGACGTTTCGGGGGGAGCATCGCTAAGGCTGTGGTTATCAAGGGTTCAGACTCGGCGAGAGCGTGAGAACCGCACGCAGCGTCCAAGCGCGCCCACGACGAAGCGAGTTCTAACGACCACATGGGCTCGTTATCGCCGTCGTCTCCGTCCGGTGTACCATGCCTACGGGACACCGCTGTTGTCATAGCACTCGCTAATCGTCCATACATGGTCGGCTCCATTGGAACATCGTCTTGGGAATCTCCGCGCACGCGAGCGTCTTGTGTTGTAAGGAAACGAATAGCTGAGCCCACTGCCAAACCGGCCGCTCCGACATGGGCCGCATCCGCCAAGGCAGCCAAATCCCCCACCCCCATGCCGCCGAAACGTGTGGGAAGAGACATCTCGGAGCGAGTGTTGCTGGGTAGGCTAGATGCGGGAAGGCCCAATATCTCAGCCGCCACATCTAGGGTGGCATTGTCAGCGCGCTCGAGGAATGTTACGACGGTGTCACCGTAGCCCTCACCCCTGCCAAGACCTCGGGGGACTGTACGGGCAAAGTGTCCGAAGCGGCGATTACAATGTTGATGGATACGAAGCGCAGTGTGAGTGTGCCGATGAGCCGCTAGACCCCTTAGACGTTCGCCGTAGGCCTCATACTTACTTAAGGCCGTTTCGAACACGTCTCGAGCAAAATCGGATGTACCCATTGGCCCCCCCAATACTTTCGTCCCTTCCGTGGAGACATTTACTCCCCGCATGATGTGGCCGTCGGGTAAGTTATCGAAAGCATCACCGACACCCAAAGGGGAATACAAACAGTTTTTGCGGATGGTTACGGTGAGGCCAACGCTAGCATACGCCTCGGGCATAGCGTCGCCAATAGCCACGAGAGACGCAGGGGGTGCCAAGAAGTGAGCATCATCAGAATAACAGCATACAACGGATCCGTTCGGGGCAATCGCAGCCAACTGTTTGTATACCCGGGAGGCAACTACTGCGAAGAACATGGCCCCGAGAACGCAACCTTGATGGACTCCACGGGTACTCGGGATGCGCATGGCCGGGCCGTGAGCATTTGATGAGTCGTAAACGTACAAGGTAGATGGACGGCCATACAACATAGTAGCGACGCGGAGCAACGGTCGAAGGGCGGGATTTGCTGACAACTCCTCAAACAAGGGACGCCGCAAGAACTCGTTGAACGCGTTGGATGCGTCGCCTTGCATGTCCGCCCAGTCCGGTGAAGCGTCAAGCGCGGCTCGAACCATGAATTGTACGATCTCAGCCCCGCCGCGGACGCCGACCCCAAATTGGTGCCGAGCAGCCAACCATTGAGACACTCCGTCACCAATTACGGCGAGAAGCGCGCGATTCGCAAAACGAACTAGAACGGAGCCAATTCCAATCGGGCGCAGCGTCCCCTTTTGGTCGCGAAGTTCTTGCTCTTGCGCGCGTCTTTGTTCGGGATCAAGCTTGTCTAGCGGGATAAGTATGGCAGAGGCGAGGAATGACGCAACGCCTGGTGGAACTTCTGCATTCACGATGGCTTCGGCTAAACCGGTGAGAGTGCTAGGGGTACCCAACGCGCGAAGAGTTTCAAACCTCCAACCGTCGACGTGAGGACTAGACTTTCGAGGGCATCTAGCAACGACCTCCATGATATCAACTTCCGAAGCACGGAGTTTGATACGAGGGAGGGAGAAGGGATCCGGCAACACGTCCGCGAGGTCGTCATCGTCTTGTGGGTGCAACCGTGATAATTCCTCGTGCACCCCGCGACCACTTGCAACGGGGTTGGAGCTTAGGGCCTCCATGGCACGACGGTACTCCCCAACCGCAGCTAGATTAGCCGCCCGGTGGGCGACCTTGGCCGAGACGCCGTTATGAAAGGGTTGCGAAGGGGAGATGGGGTCGGTACCGGCCCTCGGAAGTGAGGTAGGTGGCGATGCCCGCCCATTGGTAAGGGATGCGTGAGCGCGAGCGGAGGAAAACAATGTATCGAGATCTCCTGACGCCCAATGGGCTAAGCGGTTGTCACGGTAATCAGCGACAGGGTCAGGGGGCAGATGCCCCGCGGAAGTGAAATCAGCCATGGGGCGCAAAACTAAGCGCGGAAATAAAAGCAACGCCGCCCAAGCCGCTTCCGCGGAAGCCCCTTGGCTAGCCCTACCACGGAAAGACAAAACGCAACCGACGAGCTCCTCGAAGACCGGCTTGACGAGGCGTACCACCGAAGGGGGGACGCCGTTCGAGGAAGTACTAGATCGGAAAGAAAGGAGGTAGGACTCGAAGAAGGCTTTGGAGTTCTCCCCACCAGTGGCCCCATGGTCAAGGCACCGTTGGACGGCGGGGGGCAAGGACTGGGGATGCGGCGGGGACGGCCGACCGCGCGGAAGCGAAGCACCGCATGCCGGCGGTTGGGAGGGCGTAGAAGTACGGTGAGAGCAAGAATATTGGTGTCTACTAAGGCCACCGCTCCGAAAGTATCGTCCGCAAAAAGTGCACGGCGTGAGAAGGTGGCGATCGGCATCCACAACTGGGCAATTGTCGGGCGCAAAAGTGCACGTTGTCGCGGGGGAATTTAGGTGGGCGCATAGCGCTTGAAGGGTCGGGAACGACGCGGAGCAACTAACGCACCTCAGAGGAGCGGGGGAGCGCATTGTGGGAGTGGGGGGTAAAAACCGGGACGGAGTACTTCCAGGTCGTAAGGCATGCGAAGGCGCTTGAGCATAAGGTGATGATGTCGGAAGGTCACCCGGAGCGGGGGCCATAGGGCGCGACCCGGCCCCGCCGCCGGGCGACCGGCCTAGAGGTGGCGGTGGAGGACGCCGATGACTATGTCCCGGCCGGGTCGCCGCGGCGGCCATCCGGGGTGGCACGTGTGTCGCGTCCTAAAATAAGTAGAGCACGCGGGGTCGAAGAAGGGGGGGGGGGGGGTACGTGGCTTGGACTATACCGGAAGTCGCCCGAGGTAGCGCTGTGGCGTGCCTTGGAGGGAAGATTCTCCGCCGACGTGGTGGGCTCCTCGATGCCGGTCCGTCGCGCCTCTACCCTCGCGGTGCTTGTAGTGGAGAGCCTTGGAGCCCGCGATGGAGATGCTCAAGAAAAGAGCAAAGAAGCTATTGGGTACCCGTGTACCAACCGCCGCAAGAGTCGGATGGAAACTCCGTCATACAACGCCGTATCGTAGGTAGTGAGGCGCCCAGCGATAAAGGATGACCTTGCAAATAGCGGGCTCCGAGTACGGGTAGCGATTAGAATGAACTTAGCGGGCTGAGAGCAGTACTGACGTTGCAGTACCCGTACACGGATAGCGATGACGCGTGCCGATGCCTTGAGCCTTGCTGAAGGGGATGACCACGCGCGGGCGAAAGTTGTAGCGGTACCGGTAGCGGCCAAGGGTCTCGAGGATGCCGATAATAGGGGCGGTACGGGTAGTTGTACCCGGTCGCGGGTCGAGCGACGAATAAAAGATCCCGGGAGGGTCACGCTGGCGATGGTACAAATAAAACGCACCGGAGCCGCCGACGGCGAGTGACCGCGGACGACAAATAGGAGAACTTTATGTATAGGTACCGCGCGATGCCACAGCGTAGGAGAGCGCCGAGACAAAAGCAAACACGAATAGGCGGGCAGGCGTCACGTTCACCGCTACTAAGTTCCGTGCTCGCGGGCTCCCGACCCAAGCTCAGCCGCACATCCGCATGCGGTGGCGGCGGATATAAAATGGTATCTTCGCGGTGTCTTACCTAATCGAGATTTCAGCTGTTTTGTTATTTCACTAAAGCTAAACGTGCGGATCACTGCTATCATAATTTGGTATTGGTGGCCCCTAGGTCACCCTAAGCGCAATGTGAGAGGGAATCTGGTAGGTAGTGGGTTTGCGTGAGCGATGGCTCTCGCAAAAGGCAGAAGGTGGACACACAATCGCTGCTTGTGCGTCGTATAGTGTGCGGACACCTTATTGTCCGTAAGCGCGTGCGCACCATAACCGTTAGGGGGATGTACCGTCGGAGGTAGCGCATGTTATTGCGTAGTTCTAGCCATGTAATTCAAACCTCTACATTACCAAAATGACAATTTAAGTTGTGCTCGGGCTCACTTATGTCATATGTCGCCGATTGGCGTGCGACGCTAGATGGGGCACCGCCAAGGGTCATCCATCCAAATAGTTGCCAAGCTCCCTACCGTAAATAGTTGGAAAAATAGTTGGAAACGCATCCTACCGTCACTAAAGATAGTAAAACGATCCAAAGTACTACTAAAGTACTACTGAACCACAAAACGGGGATGGGTCGGTAGCTTGAATGAGCAACGCCGACCGTCTTCTCTCAGGGCATGGCCTCCCAATGAGCGACAAACTATTGGATATAGGGCCCGTTTAACAAAAGGCACCGTCCGCCTCTTCCCACCCGAGCCTAACTCACCCAGGTCAGTGGATCCATAGCGACACCATACGGTACACACAGCAAGGCGCAGCTTTCCAAAATTCGAATGTTGTCCTCCCGACAGCCCTTGCGCCACCCACTTCGAAATGAGAATACATACCCGCCATCGCTTACAAAAAACCCCCTCCACGGGACCGGCGCACCACACCGCACCCCTCAGAGCGTCCGGACGTTCACGTCTGCCGCCAACATCCACCAAACCCAGGTCCCATCATACCTGGTCGTGTGCTGCCAACACACGTAACCCACTCGAAACCACACTACAAACCCGACTTTAAAACCCAACGTGGTCAATGTGTCCTCCAACACTATCCACCCTCCCACATACAGACATATGCTATTGCGGGATCGGCCCGAGCATGCGCCCACCGCGGACCACCACAACCTCCGGAGCCGTCACGCGGGACGTCCGCTCGCTCCACTCAACTTTGTACTCCAACCACCCCCAGCCGCCCAAAACTTGGGCACGGCTTCGGAACCCTTAACTACAAACCAGACTTCAAAACCCAACTTGGTCAACATGTCTCCAAACTCTAACCATCCCCTCACATATAGACATGTGCTACTGCGGGATCGGCCCGCGAATGCGCCCACCGCGGACCCCTACAACCCCCGGAACTATCAAGCGGGACATCCGCTCGCTCTACTCAACACTGTGCCCCAACCACCCCCATCCGCCCAAGACTTGGGCCCGGCTTTGGAACCCTTACCTATCAGAGGACTCCAAACGCCTCTGGTCCTCGCCGCCCCCATGTCAACCACTGACATGGGACGGGCCGCTGACTCATCGACCCGCACAAACGACCCGTACCGGTGCGAGGCGCCCGCCGGCGGCGCAGCGGCGGCCCCGGAGGGGGGTGCGCTCGCAGGCCCGTCGGCATCCCCTCACCTCCCCGTGGTGGGCGGTGGAAACCCCGTAGCCGTGCCAGGCCTGGCACGGTAGGGGGCTAAGAGGGCCGACAGCTCGATCCGTGGGATCAGCAGCTGTCGGGAAATCCATGTACAGAGGGCTTTTGAAAAAATAATTTCTGTGCACTACCGGCGCCAAGATCTCCCGCTCGGCCCGTCCGATATGTTTTTTCGCGTACAAATACTCCTAGATACAGCCTTACTTTTAGGAGTGGGGCATGTACTACGGCAGAGTTTGATGGCGAAGAGAGTACGGCCGGATCAGCGGTGGGAGGCGGGTGTTGGAGCTGGTGGTGGCCAGCCGGGAAGCAGCGCCAGGAAAGGGCGCTCGCTAGCTGTCGACCAGCCCTGTGCCGGTCGAACCTTACCGAGGGGTGAGGCAAGACAGGGCACATGACGGTGGCTAGTCGCAGACGGAGGAGCGGCTACAAGAGGCGGCGGCGATCCTCAGGATCAGCCGCCGCCGGAAAGCCCTGTACGGAGGGATTTTTTGGATACTAAAAATAATGTCCGTACCCGGCGTCGAGCTAGTTGGGGAGCAGCACCAGGGTAGGGCGCTCACTAGCGCGTCGCTACGTCGTCCAGAGTCATCTCCCGGGGGGAGGAGTAAGCTGGGACGGCAAGGAGGACAGTCGCGATGGGAGGAGCGACACGATCTGGCAGCGACGACCCTTTGGGTCGGCGCCGCCGGAAAACCCGGCACGGAGGGTTTTGTCTAATTCCGGGCGCCCGCGGCCCGCCGGATCCGGCTACGGTGACCTCCCCCCCCCCCCTCTTCGACACCCACTACCCCGACAGACCTTCATACTCAAATGGGTCCTTGAGCGTGGGCCCGGGTGAGCGCGGAGGCCCCCTCTCAAGAAAAGGCTGCTCGGTGGACGCGCGATCAGAGGGGGGAGGGTACGGCCACACGCCGGAAAACCGACAGGTACCCGGGTACCAGACAGAGAAAAAACCGGGGAAATGAGCGGGGAAAATTCAGGCGCGGAGGCAGGAGCGCTAGTTTTTTCTATGTCTGTGTGTCTAGGCCCCCCCCACATGTCCTCAAGGTGATGGGGGACCTCGACACGGAGGACCGCCGCGTCGGTGGACGCGGCAAGACCTTGGGGCGGGGTTTACGGGATGGAGCGGCGGGATCGACGAGCGACCGCGCGAGGAGGGGTTTTTTGCCAGCCTTTCCCCTCCTACCTTCGGCAAGACCGAAGTCACGCGGGAGCTAGATTAGGCTGGCCGTCGTCCCTCCCGAACGCCGACCGGCCTAGGCCGGTCGACACCCCGGTTCGGCGGGAGCGGGCCGTGCATCGTGAAGGTCGAGCAGCAGTTTAGTTTTGCATTTCTCGACAAGTGGATTTATTTTTCGATCTGTTTTTCTTGATTACAAAATTATTAGCTTTTATTGCCATTGGAGAGGTTGGGATCAGTGGTTAACGGTCTACCTCACGCTACTAAGTCCTGTATGGCATAGCAAAAGGGGGGGCCCAGAGACAACAGCCGGTTCTTACTGGTATTGTTGTAAACAATTTCAATTTTAATTTCAATTACCGGTGCGATCGTCCCGCCCCGTCCCGCAGTAAGGACCAGTCTAGCACCCAACGTCCCCTCCCGTTAGCCTACACTGATACACTTGTTAGCAACGCACTTAAATCGATACCCTTTCCCCACCTTACTGCTTCCCAGCCACAGAGTTGCACAGTTCGATCAATAATGCATCATCATGTAACTCGAAAGTCGTTTTCTTCCCGAGTACAATATTTTAGAGGCCTGATTCTTGCCCCTGCACTAACCACCGATATGATCAGTAACCCCCGACATCCGTCTCCCCCTCGCGGTACCACCCTATCCCACAATTACACTAGTCTACTCGCAGCTGCACATGCTGCCTGGCCTGTCGCACCGGCCCTTGCCATGTACGCTCCCTCTCGCCCGAACTCGCCGCTCGCCGACCGTCACCAACCGTACGCCGACGAATCCCACTTTCCTCACCCGATGCCATCAGCAGACACCAATGCCCCGCCCGCCCCTTACCCCCTTCCAAACCCTTCTATCGACGGCTGTCCTCCCCCTGCTCCCTCGCTCTATCCCACGCTCGCTCCAGTCGGTGTTCCTCTCCGCTTTTTCATTTTTTTTTTTACTTTTCTTTCCTTTTTTATTTACTTGATAGCCCGCCTAGCTCAAAAGACACCCGCGCTTACATGCGATTACCACATTGCAGACCCTAGTGCACCCGTTCTCCCTCCCCCCTTTTACACGCCCCATGCTCTGCCCAACTCGCCCATCGTTGAGACAATGACAGCTCTCCCCCTGCTGAGATTAGCCCGCCCGACTTGCTCTACCCAAATGATTAACCGATCACCCGCCCCCCCCGTGTATCCCCATGCTCCGGAAATATCGCCCTCCCCTTACAAAAACAGTTTAGCAGTCACGTACCCGTAACGTTCTCAGCGATACACGTATTCCCCCGCCCCTACAGTCCCCACTTCCTTTAGACCTGCTCCGAGGCTTCTCTCGGAAGCCCCGAAGCACATTTGATACGATATCGACAGCCCACTATGTCACTGCAGCTCCCCACTATCGCCCTCCTCCTAATACTTACCACACCTTGCTTACATTTTTTCTATCCCCCCTCCCCTTCCCTCTCATATTGAAATTGAAATTGTTTACAACATGTGCCGGGAAATTGGACCGATTGTTGTCTCTCGGGCCACTCTACCTTGCCATTCAGGACTTATTAGCAAGTTGGGCCCGGGTCTCTTCGACCAGGTACACCTACCGACACATCTAGCTTCATTGTGTGTCGATGTTCCTCGGGAGTTTAAAAATGTAAGCAACCGCAGCAATTGCTACAGCCCCCCCGGCCTAAGCAGTAACATCGTGATAATTTTGTAATCAAGAAATGCAGATCTAAAAATGAATCCACTTGTCGAGAAATGCAAAACTAAACTGCTGCTCGACCTTCACTATGCACGGCCCGCTCCCACCGAACCGGGGTGCCGATCGGCCTAGGCCGGTCGGCGTTCGGGAGCGACGACCGGCTAGCCTAATCTAGCTCCCGCGTGACTTCGGTCTTGCCGAAGGTAGGAGGGGAAAGGCTGGCAAAAAAAACCCTCCTCTCGCGGTCGCTCGTCGATCCCGTCGCCTCATCCCGTAAACCCCGCCCCAAGGTCGTGTCGCGTCCACCGACGCGACGGTCCTCCTTGTCGAGGTCCCCCGTCACCTCGAGGACAAGTGAGGGGGGCTAGACACACATACATAGAAAAAAATGGGCGCTCCCGCCTCCCGCGCCTGAATTTTCCCCTCTCATTTCCTCGGTTTTTTCTCTCTCTAGTACCCGGGTACATGTCATATAGTCCGGCATGTGTCCCGCACCCTCCCCCTCTGATCGCGCGTCCACCGAGCAACCTTTGCTTGACCGGGGGCCTCCGCGCTCACCCAGGCCCACGCTCAAGGGATCATATGATCATTTAGGTATGTCGGGGCAGTGGGTGTCGAAGGGGGGGGGGGGGGGGGGGGGGGGTGGGGGGGGGGGGGGAAGGTCACCGTAGTCGGATCCGGCGGGCCGCGGGCGCCCCGGAAATTATGCAAAACCCTTCGTGCGGGGTTTTCCGGCGGCGCCGACCCAAGGGCCGTCGCCGCCAGATCGTGTCGCTCCTTCCGTCGCGACCGTCCTCCTTGCCGACCAAGCTTATTCCTCCCCCGGGGAGATGTAGCATGTCGACGAGGCGGCTCGCTAGTGAGCGCCTTGCCATGGTGCTGCTTCCCAACTAGCTCGACGCCGGGGTACGGACATTAGTTTAGTATCCGAGAAAGCCCTCCGTACATGGCTTTTCCGGCGGCGGCTGATCCAAAGGATCTCCGCCGCCGCACTTAGCCGCTCCTCCGCCAGCGACCGGCCACCGGCATGTGCCATGTCTTGCCTCACCCCTCGGGAAGGTTCGACTGGCACATGGCTGGTCGACGGCTAGCGAGCGCCCTTTCCCGGCGCTGCTTCCCGGCTGGCCACCACCAGCTCCAACACCCGCCTCCCACCGCTGATCCGGCCGTACCCTCCTCGCCATCAAACGCTGCCGTAGTAACAGGCTCCACCCCTCAAAGTAAGATTGTATTCATGAGTATCTGTATGCGAAAAAACATATCGGACGGGCAAAGCGGGAGATCTTGGTGCCGATATCGCATAGAAATTATTTTTTTCAAAAGCCCTCTGTACATGGCTTTCCCGACAGCTATTGATCCTGCGGATAGAGCTGTCGGCCCTCTTAGCCCCCTACCGTGCCAGGCATGGCACGGCTACGGAGTTTCCAGCGCCCACCACAGGGAGGTGAGGGGATGCCGACGGGCCTGCGAGCGCACCCCCCTCCTAAGCCGCCGCCGCTGCGCCGCCGGCGAGCGCCACCCTCTCATACTCTCATCCGCCATCCCTACACTTACCACCCCCTCTTTAGCTCCGAACGACCACCCGTTCCAAGGAGCTTCTACTCGCCGACATGCGCAAGACCTCGACGAACGGACCCTCCAGAGCCTCATACCCTCGCCCTCCACAAGCCTCCGCCGGCAAGGCCGCTTATCACCATTAGCTCCCCACATGACGGGCCTCACGGCCCAGAGGTTAGACCCCCCCCCCCCCCCCCCCCCCACCCACCCCCCCCCCCCCCCCCCCCCCGCCCCCCCCCCCGCCTCCCTACTTAACATCCGACAGCAAGCATATAGTAACTACTCCGCATTCGCTTCGGCCCTCACTCCCGGCCCACTTTACCTCAACCACATGTGGTGTCAAATTACGCAACTACCTCTTTCACTTAAATCTCGCATATGGCCTACCCACCCCTATTGGAAACCTAGATTCCTCCGCGGTGCTTTCTTTCCAATGGGAACACTACCAAGACCTCTCAAACTTATATTGCATTGCTACCCCCCTATCTAAACTCCACTCCACAGCCTCTGCCGCATACACCGTAATCACCAATAAATCGCACGGGAGCCGAGGTCAGGCAGGTTCGCCTCGACCAGCTCCAGCTGGACAGCCTTGCTGATCAGCGACCCCGCAGCGGCTGGAGCAGGGCCGCGTAACGTGGAGACTAGCGACATTTTATTTTTCATACTGTATCCAAAAAAATACGTATAGATCAAAAAATTATAAATACCTGGATACGGGTATGTTTTAGACGGTATCGTTACTGCCATTGGAGAGGTTGGGATTAGTGGTTCACGGTCTACCTCACGCTTAGAAGTCCAACTACAGGTTGAGCATAGCAAAAGGGGGGGCCCAGAGACAGCATCCGGTTTTTACTGGTATTGTTGTAAACAATTTCAAATTTCAAATTTCAAATTTCACCAATAACGAAGTTGATAACTTCCACCAACATAAGCTCTACCCTAGCCAATGGACTAACCTCTCTAACAGAGGCTCACCCCCTCACCCTGGCACACCCAACCACTCCCTAGTTGTCCTTACTTGGCAACACTCTCACTTCGGTCTCCTCCACCTCACCTACTGCTCAGCAACCTGGGTGGACTCCCTCCACCAGCCCCCCCTCCTAACCTCCTCACTCGCTCCCTCGCCCTTCTCGCCTTTTGGAACTCTTCCCCCCCCCCCGCCTGTCGGTGACCTACGCATACTTAACCCCCCTAGCCAAAACGACACATCCCACGCGTGGTCGTGCGGAACCCATGCCCTACTTCATACCTACTTCATCACTAGAGCAACCCCCGACCAAACCTATAACCCTCCTCCCTTTGACCCTCGCACTACTGTCTACTCCCTACACTCACTCCTGTGGCACCACACCTTTCGATCCACTCCCCTCCCGGTGTGTCAAAGTTGAGGGGGGGATTAAAAATGCTTACACTCCGTGAGTGACACTGCATGTCATCTCACCCTCAGCAAGTGCCTAGCACTTGCCTATCACAGGACACGCACTCACCTTGTGGTGAGCACACGCCAACATATATTCTGAGCCTTTAGATGATATCTAACGCTCAGCAACTTGCCACCATCAGCAACCTAATCCTCTCTATTGTTGATTGGCTTATCATCTTATTGTGCTGAGTCACAGCCGTACTATCACGATGCTACTTGACCAACATTGCTGTGTAGCAACTTGATTACCACACAAAACCATGTCTCGCAACACTCCCCCTTGCTACGCAGGCAATCCCATGATGGCATTGCACAACTTGCCGTGCCTTGCACTCACTAATGGCTTGGTAAGCACATCAGCAAGCATGTTCTCCGTCGCACAATATTGCACCTCGATGTCTCCGCTCTCCACCTTCTCCCGACAGAAGTGGTACCTCACGTCCATGTGCTTGCTGCGTCCGGTCGTCATGCTATTCTTGCTGAGTGCAATACAACTCTGATTGTCCTCGTGAATTGTGATGGGAGACCCGGAGTCTTGGTGAAACTCGTGGAGTAGTTGCTTCAAAAACATCGCCTCCTGAGTGGCCGCAGTCAGCGCCATATACTCTGCCTCCGCTGTCGACAACGCCACAGTTTGTTGCCGCTGACTTTTCCAGCTCACCGCTGCACCGTTGAGCATGAACACATACCCCGTGCGAGAGCGGCGCTCGCCGATATCACTCGCGTAGTCAGAATCTGACCATCCTACCACCTTTGATGAGGGTGCGCCACCGTACATCAACACCGACTCTGCGGTCCCCTTGAGGTAGCGAAGCACCCTCTTGGCTTGCTCCCAATGTGACTGAGAGGGGTCGGACATGTACCTACTAAGGTGGCTAACAGCCATGGTGATGTCGGGCCGTGTGCTTACGGAAGCGTACAACAAGCTGCCGATCAAGCTTTGGTACGGCACTAGACCGGGAGGCAACCTTGATGTCGACGTCTCCACACAATTGCTCAAAGCATCGACCGCCATAGGTGAGCCCACTGGCTTGCAGCCCATCATGTTGAAGCGCTCCAACATATCTAAGACGTATTGCTGTTGTCCAATCCTGATGGTGCGGCTGCCACGATCACGCTCGACTGTCATGCCAAGCAACCAAGACACTGGACCGAGGTCTTGCACGTTGAACCTTTCGCCGAAAGCCGACTTGAACCCAACGATGAAGCTACCCGCTGGTCCGACGATGATGCTGTCGTCCACGTACAACGCCAAGACATAAAGCTCACCCTCCTTGATGAAGACGTAAATGCCGGGATCCACCTTGGATTGGGTAAAGCCATACTCCTCTAGCCATGCTGTGATGGTCTTATTCCAGTTCCTAGGAGCTTGCTTGAGGCCATACAATGATTTCTTCAACAAGCACACTCGCTCCTCTCCATTGATGTCGAAGTGACGGAATCCTTCCGGCTGCCTCATGTAGATTTCCTCCTCGATATCGGCCTCCAAGAATGCCGTCACCACATCAAGCTGCTCCACCTCCCAATCATTATAAGCAGCAAGCGCGAGCAACGTTCGAATAGAAATCACCCTCACTGTGGGAGCGAAGGTCTCGTGGTAGTCCACACCCTTCTCCTGAGTAAACCCGCGAGCCACAAGTCTTGCTTTGTACCTCGTTATCTGTCCATTGGCATCGCGCTTCAGCTTGAACACCCACTTGGAATCTACGAGTTTGCGACCGGCAGGACAAGGGACCAATGTCCAGGTTTTCCGAGATACAAGTGAGTCGTACTCGCTCTTGATAGCTGCCTCCCACTCCCCCGATTGGGGACTCCTCAGCGCTTGCTTGTATGACACCGGCTCTTGAACAGTCGGGCTGCTGGCTGACTTAATAGCCGCGGTACTTCCCGTAGTCCATCCATCTCCCGAAGCGCCCGCTGAACGGAGATTATACCTTGGACTGGGTACGCATTGCTGTGGTGCGGCAGTGGATCGAAGATTATACCTTGGCCGTGGAGTCTCCCCCGAATGCATGTCCCGTTCATCTTCCATCGACCCGGAATGCTGTAGCGACTCCCGTAGCGGCGACTCCCCCGAAGGTGTATCCCGTTCTTCGCTACACATGGTGCGCGGGATGCTGTCCTCTTCATCATCAGTGCGTTGCTCCGCATTGCTCTCCCCCATGGAGAGGACTGCAGCCTCATCGAACACCACGTTACGGCTGCTCACCACCCGACGAGTAGCAGGATTGTACACCAACCACGCAGGTGATTCGGAAGCATAGCCCACAAAGACACCCTTCCACGCGCGATCGTCAAGTTTGCGGCGTTGAGACTTGTCAACGTGGACATAGGCCGGACAGCCGAAGACCCGCATGGAGCTCAAATCAGCTCGTCTACCGGTCGCCAAGGTGAAAGGTACACCGCCGGCTCCGCTACTATGCACACGATTGCGGACATGCACCGCAGCGGCCATCGCTAGAGCCCAATACGATTTAGGCAGCGCGGCTTGCCGGATCATTGACTGCGCCATCGGGACCAACGTCCCCCACTGCCGCTCAATCCGGCCATGTTGCCAATGCGCGTAAGGGGCAGTGATCTCCACAGCGATGTTGAACTCATCCAAGAGGTTTCGGAAGGCAGCACCTAAGAACACCGTGTCATTGTCCACCCGAAGACGACGAACCGTGTGCCCAAGAGAACGGATGGTAGTCAACATGCGACGGAACGAGGCGGGAGCCTCATCCTTGGAGCGGACCGCATCATGCAGCATGAAACGGCTCCGGAAATCAACCGCACACAAGCTGTACCGCCGTCCTCCCAAGGATGGAACACTCATAGGCCCGCAGAAGTCTAAGCCGAGGACCTCAAAGACACCAACGTTCCGGTCAGCCGGCTCACGAGAGATACGGCGGACGTGCGACTTACACACAGCACACGTCTCACAGAAGCCCAACTTCTCCGACGCAGAAAACGCCACACCCTCCACCTGAGTGGCCAAGAGCCCGTCCAATTGCGACTCGCCAAGGTGACCGAGTCGGGAATGCCACAACCGTTTTTCCAATGGCGCAGTGGCGACCGAAGCGGTAGGATTCGACGAAGCAACCCGCGCCGGCAACCACACCAACAAATGCGCGCGCTCCAACGGAACCACCACGCCACCACCATGACCGGCATGAAGACGAAGGTGGTCCACGGGATCAGCTAACACCACAGAATGACCTTGTCGCCGAGCTTGGGTGAGGCTGAAAAGCCGATGGTAAGACCACGACGCACGACGGGATAGCTCAGGAACGTGGAGCACATTCTTTAGCGTGGCAGGAATCTCCTCTCCATCTTCAGCCTTCACAATGATGCGGACCGAGCCCACTCCAACAGCGCGGGCGCTGATACCCTTCACCCAAAG